>JAEIFU010001025.1:0-85020 GCA_018904235.1 Lordiphosa stackelbergi
CTTCTTGAATCTCCTGAGGATTTTCAGTAGCGTAAATACGGCAATTTTGCGGTCCCCATTTCACACATTTCGGTCACATTTTTAATTTTTAAAAGCACGTTGAGTTTTCACAATTAACTTGTTCTGTTGAATGTAAATTTCAACTATTTCAGAGCGCTCGCGTGGCGTGTATTGTTCCATGGTAAAAATCAGCTTGGACTGACGCTTCAAACGCGGTATGTCATTAAGCGATCTGACATCTCTGTCAAAAGTTATGGCGTTGCCAGATGGGTCCGTCGAATATGGACAACCCTGTACACTGATGGCTCTAAGCTCGACGAAAAGTAGGAGAGGCGTTGCTCTCCCAACCTAGATTTGAACTTATAGTTCCACTCAGACAGTCAAGCAGCCCTTAAAGCACTTGACTTACATACCACAAATGCAAAGATTTACGGTATGTCGCTCATCTCTGAACGAGATCTATAACATTCAGTATACACCTTATGGGTGCCTGGTCATCGCAACATAGAAGAAATCAGTCTGCGACAAACTGGCCAGAATAGGTAGCACCATCGAGCTCCTTTCTAGGAAGAGCACGATAGGGATGCCTATAGTGACATACAAGCTTCACGAAAGCTGAAACACTTCGTCTCGCTACGAATCGGTAGGAAAACCTCTTTCTGTGCAGTAGCGGGATGCTTTTACGTGCCCACATTCGATCAAAAACGTACTAACACACTTTTACGTCACTAGAGACACATATCACTTCTGGTGGGACCCTGACGGGTCACTGTCTTATTGGCAGATATGCAGCACGCCTAAGCGTCACTTACCATGACTTCTGCAAAGTTGCGGACACGAAGAATGAAGGAATCGGTACAACACATCTGTGCCATGTGCCCCGCCTTGAGTAAAAGGAGACTCAGGACACTTAGTCAACCCTGCTACTCATCCACCGGAGACATCGAGCTAGAGATCCCCAGCTCTGCTCAAATTTATTCTGTCCACACAATGGTTCCAGAAACGGGGACCCCCTCATATAAAAGGGTTAACAGGGAATAAATGGCACGAGCAAGGGCCAAAAGTAGCCTGAAGTGGGAGAGCGACTTGGTGCCACAGCAAGCTTCCTTTTGAAAAGTTAATTAAATAATTTTTTTATTGTGTCCTTTTGGTTGGCCGAAAAATTGTTTTTTTGCCTAATGTAAAAAACTAAGCGAAATTAAAAACTTGGTCATAATATTTCTCGTCTTATCTCATGACATCTATTGAAACCGGTTTCAGATCGCCACTGCCACATTGTCCACCAATATCGCTCCTAGAGCGAGAGTTTTTTTTTTTTATCAAATTTTGGATTAAAGGTTCGCTTGGTTTACTTTCTAAGAATATATAGTTATTTTGTTTATCTTTAAGTAATTCATGTTAGCATCTTGGTGATATTTTTGAGCGAAAATTAATTTTCTTCGTCTTCTGGTTAATTAATGAAGTGAGCGAAATTATCTAAAATTAATCAAGAACAGAACAAAAGTTGACAACTAATTATTTACAAAATCACAAAAATCCCATTTTATACCCTTGGAGAGGGTATATTACATAATCGAATGTTTGTAACGCACAGAAGGAAGCATCTTGACCATAAAACATATGTTCTTGATCAGCATCAGCCAGTCAGTTGTATGTCCGTGCATTAATCGTCTGTCGTCTGTCTGTCTGTATGAATTTCGATCTCAGAGACTGTAACAGATGAGCCACAATTTTTAGCATGTATGTAGGTGTATGCTGTACCCACATCGAGTTTGTTTTAGAATTGGGAAAATTCCTCCTCTTCCATCTTTTTATCAGCGAAAAACTGTCTTTCTCTCTGTGTAAACGCGTGGATCTCAAGAGACTTTCAGAGGTAGAGCCACCAATTTTTGCACATGTGTAAGGTGTATAGTACCCATATTTGCTTTGGCAAATTCCTCCCTCCTTCTCCTTCTAACCGCGAAAAACTGTCCTAAAGTTTCTCATTATGATTGAATACAATTCTATTCTGTTTACCCAGGAGATGATGTTTAATTTATAAGTTATTTTGTTTGCTCCCGCAAGTGCGCCACCCTTTATTCTATTAAGTTTATTTTTTTTTGTTTTGTTTAAATTTAAATTTCTACCACGGCCTCGGTTAATAGAATGTGGCCAAATGCCATCCATTCACTTACTGTTTGATACCCACTGTGTGCTGCTTAAAAAAAAAACAAGTCAAACTGCAATACTTAACCCTTTATCTACCTCAAGGGGTTTTCATTCAAATTGCCAAAAAAAAGCGACTTCTGCGCGTTTGTAAAATTCATGTGCCCTCTTATTGCCCACCCATCCATTCCGCCGTTTCTCATGCAGGGACAGTAAACAAGTCTCATCGCATTGTGATGGCCTTAACTAGATTAATACATAATACAATGCGACCGACAAACCGACGAACCGACCAATAATTGTCACAATGCGTAGTGTCGCGCCTCGAATCGAACAACTTGTGACATTTGCACACATTTGCTCATCAGGCTAATGAATGGCCCTCCCCCCACACCCCACCCCACCCCACCCCAACAGACAGAGGGAGAGAAAGAGATGGCCAAACCGCAGCGCAACTTTAATTAAACAGAATACGAGTAATTTGTAATTAGTTGAGCGATCCAATGAAAGCGTAATTCAATATGCCCTGTTCTCCGCTTCCCTCCCCTCCGCCATGCCCAACCATCCTGTGTATTTGTATGGAAAATAAAACTGTCGACAAACACCTGTCAACCATATTTATACTGCATACATACATGCAAACATACAAACAAGTACAGAAGGTCAACTACTTCTGTCTTTTTGCAGTTTCTGTTTATAGTTTCCTCTCATCCTTTCACTCCAGTGGCTTGTGAAAGTGACCCAAAAATCAACTAAAACTGAGCGCTATGTTTGCTTAATTCTGTTTCTGTGCGTCTTTTTGATGCTCTCATCACACTATCAAAAACATCACATTTTCTGACTCATCCTGCCATTAAAAAGCCACAAAACCCACCAACGGCTGATAAGTAAAAGTCCTTTTTAAGAAAAAATAATATTTATGAAACCAATATGACTCAAAAGCCATTAAAAACAAATTATTATTAACTTTTTAACATTTTTCTAAAATGAGTTTTTAAATATGTGGTCAACCCATACGAGGGATGTTGAATAAGTTTTGGATAAAAAACTTAAAATTACTTTTTCGTACCGAAATATGAATAATTCTCTTGATTTTCTTACGATCTGATTTGAAATCCTTAAACACCTTTAAGCTAGTTTGTGTCTCGAAACAGAACTGAAAGTGTTTTTTGATCACTTTCTATGACCTACGTACAAAAAAGTTTTAAAGGTTTTGATTTTTTAAGTTTGACGCTTAATTGTGAACAATTTGTTACAAATTTGTTGTTGTCCAACGCTAGCAACTAATTTTATAATACCATCTCTGAAAAAGATGCGTCTTTTGTTGTGATCCACGAATCGATCCCATTTTGGAGTCTTTAAAAGAGCAAAAGTATTGATCTTCAAAGGCATGCGTCATACACGAAAACATATAATCTGGGTTCTTCAGCGTTTCAAGGTATGTTTTGACCGGCTGCGCAACATATGGCCGAGCATTGTTGCAAAATTATCTTGTTGTGCCTTTGCTCGTATTCTGGCACTTTTTGCTTCAATGCTCGGCTCAAACGCAACAATTGAGTTCGGTATACATATTTGCCCTGTGTTGGTTGCATCCGGTTTGTATCAGCTAATTTGTCCCACGAAATACAGAGCATCTCCTTACCACCGTGAATATTCGGCTTTGGCGTTGACTTTGGCGTATGGCTGGTTAGTATGGTATGTTCATTAGTATTCGAATGTTCTAACAGCATTCGATATAATTCAGCTGCATTTTTCTTTAAATAAAAGAAAAAAAATAAACTTTCCCGCAAATTGTGTTTTCTTGCCACAAAAGTTGACATATTCGGAGCACACAAAAACTATGTTGTTTAAATTTCTGCGAAACGACACATACTGAAAAAAAGCCAAATGATGAGACTTCAAATCAGGGACCGTAATCAATATAAGTTTTATTTTAAAAATCTCGAAATAATGATTATAAAACGATTTTTACGATTTTCTTCAAAAATAATGATTATATTTGAGTAATTAATAAAACTTACCTAATAATAATTATTTCTGATCAAAAAATAAATCTCAAAAATAATGATTAAAAATGATTTTTTTTTTTTTGCTTAAAATAAAACTCAAACTTAATTTACTGCTTCTGTGTTAAACTTTTTGCGGATGTGATTGAATATTCTTGATCTATGATTGAATACCTTTCATATGATACACCACATGTCCTTCAAGGACGAATATTTAGGATCTACTATTTTCTATTAAATTTCATTTATTCCTCTGTTTTCTGTTGCAGGATGTATGTAGTAGTTTTTTAGGGTATTATTATTTATTATTTGTTGTTGGTAAAGTGGTGCACCGCCACCAATTTTGGTCAGTTGCTAGCAGCCATATTTCCTGTACAAAAGCCATGATTTTTGTGAATTCTAAGTTACTGATATTGCTTGGGTGTAGAATGTGTTTCCCAGATCTGCTGATTTTGCGCCTCGCAGTGCAATCTCCCGTTGTGCAGTCCGTAATATGGGGAAGAACTACCATAATAGAGAAATAGCTTTACTCTCCGATAGCCAAGCAATAGAAAATAGTAGATCTTTAAGATTCGTCCTTAAAGGACATATGGTGTATCATATGAAAGGTATTCAATCATAGATCAAGATTATTCAATCACATCTGCGAAAAGTTTAACACAGAAGCCGTAAATTAAGTTTGAGTTTTATTTTGAGCAAAAAAAATCAAAATCATTTTTAATCTATGACCGTGTTCACCAGCACAAATCGATGGATCTAGTTCAATTGTTGAGGTGAACGAATGTGAAGTGCAACTATGATTGCTAATTTTTGTCATTTTGGTTAAAATCAAAACGATAGCTTTCACGCATACCATTTTTACCTTAAAATTTCATCAAAGCGTTAAACATAAACCAATTAACTTTTTTGATGGATGATGTTTTGATGTATGCTGGTGAACAGGGCCATTATTTTTGGGTTTTATTTTTTTGATCAGAAATAATTATTATTAGGTAAGTTTTATTAATTACTCAAAAATAATCATTATTTTTGAAGAAAATCGTAAAAAATTTAAAAATCACGGTGGATTTGCAGAGATTGTACAAAAATAAGAATTATGGTTAAATCATTTTTTTCTAGGTCCATTATAAGTGGGTGATTTTTTACTTGAAAGAAATAAAATAATCATTATTTACGGTCCCCTGTTCAAAACTGAGTTTGTTCCAACATTTTCCTATTCGATTTAATACTACTGGCGCCACTTCTTAAGAATCCTTTAAAAAATTTTGGTATAGATAATAATTAAGAAAAAAAAATTAAGAAAATTCAGTCAATCACCAAAAATTTTAGAAATGATTCCTTTATTTAAGATGCTTTTTTTCAAAAACTCAGAAAAAGACTTAAATATAGAAATTATATTAAAATCAGGGCTGTAAACCACTTACAAATCGGGGAGGTTCACTTTGGAACCCCAGAAACTTTGTGTGTTCACGATTAGCAGATGGTCGCTAAATCTTGTTTAGTTTCATACCAAGGTTCAAAGAGAAATTTGGTTTTTAGTAGTTCAGAAAGCAGTAGTATGTAAAATGGAACAAACTCAATCTTTTTTGTAAACAAGCTCTTTAGCTAAAAGGTACATTTCATTTTAATCAGAAGATTAAAATGGGTAGGAATTGTTCATGCTTTAAATTATCCACACAGAAATCTAGCACGAATTGGAGAGACTGAAATCGGCTTCAATTAAAATTTTTTTATTCTCGATATTTTGGAGTCGAAAACTGCTCGAATTCGAGAAGACAATTGATCTCGACTTTGAATTTTAGTGCGTTATTGACGAAAAAATCGATTTTTAGAATGTATAAGGTAAGGACAATGTTAACTAAAAAAACAAAGCCTGGTTTACCCCTCGCGGGAAAAGTTTCTCTGCTCGCGGGCGTCTTTTAAAAAACACCTCAAATAAATATTAAAAATTAACATTAAATAAAAAGAAAAACTATGCTCCTACGGGAAATTGATTTACGGCCTCCAATAATGGCTACTTAGGTATAACTGAGATCACATGGTAGACCTGGTACCAGCAAACAGTTGAAGGGTTGGAGTAGCAGTCCTAGTGAAGCAAAAAGTTTCCTACTTTCTGTGGCAGTCTGTTAGATTGACTTCAACTGCAAATGGTTACCAAATAGTTGAGCAACAACAACTGCCCCTATGCACTTGTTGCGCCGTCTGCTTGTACACGCTGTCGCCGGCACGAACGAGTTTTGTGGGTTTTACTCACTTAAAAGCGGGGCAATTGCACTTTTTGCGCCGTCTGCGCTCTGACATATGTACAATTGTGCGACTAAGAGGCGCCAGAGTGACCCCATAACTCTTCGCTGATATAGATCATTAGAAAAGGTGAGCAGGTAAATTCAGCTCTATTTTTACCTTAAAGAGATAGAGAGCAGCTTGATTTGGCTTTGATTGACTTAGCTTTAAGTTTTGCCATGGTCTCAGAGGACTTTCCACAGTTATTTAGTAGACTTGCGAATGCTAGTTACATTTTCCGTGTACTTAAGAATTCTTTGTTTTCTATGGATTCCAACGATCTATCAGCATCGGAATTTCAACTCTACTTATATGTAGTTGAAATGGGAAATACCCTGCAGACTAAAGTAAAGTTGCTTTGGACTTGAATCTGAATTTCCTGTGGTCTACCTTAACCAGCTTCGGCTCAACTCCAGCCCATGTAAATGACTTCATCCGGTGAGTGAAGTGCTTTTGCTTATCAAAAGAAGGCTCGTGACCCTCGAATAGTTAACTTGCTTGTTAAGTAAAGGTAACGGAACACGGACCAGTTCCTAGAGTACAAACTACTCTCTTTGCACCCTTACCAGAAGCTACAAGCGACAGGCAGCACCGAAATGTTAGATTCGTAGAGCTAAACTTCTTGTTGGAGCGCCTATTTTGCAGATTCTAGACAAGTTCAAAGTGTCCCTGATCGGCGAAGTAGAGGATGAAGTTTACAACAGATCTATGCAGGCACTTCTTGTAAGGGCGACACTCCTCCTAAGTTTAAAGTATTTGCCAAGTTTTGGGGAATAGTCCAAAAATAGTAAGAAGTGGTAGAGGCGTAGAGGGGTAGTCATGTCGGGGTCACCATTTTTTTTTGTTTCTTTGAATCCTAAATAATTCTATTTAATTTAGAAACAAAGTTTCTTTATTTTTCTGCAAAACGTAATTTTGAAAACATTTTTTTTTTTGACAATTTTGTGGTTTTTGTTGGCCATAAATTTGAAAAAAAAATTACATTCAAAACAAGAAAAATAAAAAATAGAATCAATTTTGAAGACTGACACTTATCGACAATCTATAAATCAGGTGTTTCTTAGCACAAGGTGGCTACACCTAGAAAGCCAAGTGCCAAACACAGGCGAACTGTACTCTCCTGCTGGGTGGGTCTAATGGCATAGCTTGGCAGCATAATTCCCAAACATCCGGCCACAATGTGATACCCATAACCCTGCCAGTTGCGCCTTATTGAGGCAGTCAAACTGAATAACAAACCAGGTGCAGCCCCCATATTTTGTTGATAATTCCCCTCCATATGCTTGCTGCGCAAAAGCTCATTGTGTGTCCTGGAAACAGTGGTCAGTGTTAGCCTCTAAACTAAGCCTACTACTTACAGTTCCAGTTGGGCCAGCAGCTGCTCGCAATCTTTAAGTCTTTCATAAGCCATATCCAGTAGGTCTTGTTTTCTGTTCAAGGTGACCGACACTTGATCGTTTAGATTTCTAAAACGATCTTTCAACGTTAATAAATCATCCTCCAGCTCCGAGTTTAAAAGTTCCAAATGCTGTGCATGACGTTGTTCTTGGGCCAAATTCATTGCCCACTGACCACATTTGGTTAACTCGCGGAACAGCTCCGTCTTGCAGAGGGTCATCATCTCGGCAGAACTATTACACTCTTCGTTCTTGGACTCCAGCTCTTGACGGAGCGAGCTCTCCCGATTCTGTAATTCTCTTACCTCGCTTTCAATTTCCACACAACTGTGCGAAGTGGTATGCACCCGATTCAAGGCTTTCGCCAGTTGCATGGCCAAATACTCGCTGTGACGCTTTTCTATGCAGTTCTGTTGATTAAGCGAGAGGAGTTCCTTTTGCGTGCGATTGGCCTTGAAGGGAAAGGAAAGGAGACGTTAAGTCAGTGGATTGGTTATGCAAAGTAAGGAAAAATATTTGATCTCGCCTACTAAGAAGAGAGCACTAGAGCTTATCTTAGTCTCTGGGGTTCGTAGGACTTTTAATCCAGCTAAAATCGTATGGTTAAGGGGAGTAAGCGGAAGTAACCGATCAAGAAAAGACAGGGTTTGACAAAAAGAGTGAGTGTTCATTGGTGTAAAGAACTAAAAACGTCGCAAGCCAGCTCAGACCTATTTCATTTGCCCTTGGCTCTCGTGAACAAACAGATCTCAGAGATGGTAAGAGATTTGACATGTATGGGACATAAACTTTTTATATTTGCAAGCAGTTTACGTTTATTATGAATTGCTGCCGTCTCCCAAATTTGGAAAAAACGTTATAGTTCGCGCAGTTTTGTAGCTAAATGGTTTATACCCTTCTAAAATATTTAGTAATAAAGATTATTTATCGATTTGCTGAAGAAATGATAAAGATAGGATGTACAATACTCAGGTTTTGACCAAAAGAAAGTCAGTAGTGACGCCATTTATTGGTCAGTTTTGGACATCCCTCTACCAGCATTGTTAAAAGCAAGTAATGACGCCATCTATTGGTGAAGTTATGACCACAAGAAAGTTATCTGCCGCAGTACAGCAGCAGCAGCGCTGCTACTGTAGGTACAGAGTATATAACAGTCGGACTTGAGCGAATTTCTGACTTGTAAATATTAATTAGTTGATTGATATGACCAATCCCCTTGGTATTCGTAACTTCCTTCTTTTCGCTAATTACTTAAACTTATATTACTTCTACGTAAGTAAGTAATTTAGCCTACTTTAGCCTAAGTCTAGAGTGGCCAGACTTCTCGCCGAAATTTGAAGCAGGTGTACTATATAGTTGTCGTAAAGTTGTACTTGTACGACAGATACACTATATAAATATCATAGAAAACTTATTGAGGGGTGTCCCATAAATTTTTAGAGATTTTTCTATAAACCTTAGCACTTCGAACTAAACTTGGACTACTTTATAAGAGAAGTGTCAGTCGGTATCAAATCGCTGAACTATCGTCATCTAATTTAGTACCCGGACACAAGGCATACTAAATAAGTTTCAGAACTCCGTATATTTTATACAAGATGCGAGACGAGTAATATATTTCAATACAAAGCCTACTAACCTACTAACAAAAACACAAAAAATTCGTCCGCGGAGATGCTTTGCTTATGCCCAATGACGCCGATATTGGTGACCGAGGGTTTCGGCCAAAAATAAAAACAAAAAAACAAAAGCGAAAATAGGACAAAAAGATAATTAAGTGTTAGATGTCGTCACACATAACTTTCGATGAAGGATTCTTTAACTTTTCGCATCAAAAGAAGCGTTTACCATCATACATTGGCGTGTTGGCGGTTTGTTTTCGTCGGCAACAATATTGGCGGCTATGGGAATGTTTTCCCACACTCTTCTTTTTTTTTTAATTTAGTTATTTTTTATATAAAACTCTTCCCTTCTAACTTTTTAAAAGGGTTCTATAGCTCAATTCTTCTTTCACAATATTGGCAACCAATATCGGCAAGTGTCATATGGGCATTACTGACTGAAATTTACCAAGTTGTCAAAGAGAAGAGAGAGAGTGAGTGAGCCTACCTTGTTTAGTATACCTTGCCCGGACATATTTGAAACTTGAAATGCTAAAGTTTATACGAAATCCTCTAGAGATTTCTGTGACACACCCGATAAATACCAGTTTTGGGGAAGGTTTTTTCACTAAAATGAGTCTTTCGACCGATTGTTCCAATGGCAGCTATGTGATATATAGCCATATGCTATACTCATCCGATCCGGCCGGATCCGAAAAATGTACAGCATATTTTAATAAAAGACTTCGTCCTAAGTTTGGTCTAAATAGCTTTAAAACTGTCTAAGAAGATAGCATAAAAACTGGCATGGCCGTATCAACTTAGCTTGTCATGCTGCTTCCTTCTATGCGTTACAAAAATCTAGAAATTTTTTGTTTAAATAAACAACACCAACAAATATATTTGCTTGCCATTATCTTGAGCCCTGCACCACCACCGGCTTTTCGCTTGCTTATGTGCTTATGGCTACATTCTTTACTGTAATTTGGTTGCTCTCTTACGCGATTGCTCGATATTTATATGTGCTGAGATGCAGCATTTATATTATATTTGTTTTGCCCCAGATGCAACGTTCCAGCAACACGACGCGACATACAAACCCGAAAAGGTTTTCTTTTTCGTTACTACCGATCATAATTTTACCGATGATTATTGACGTCATTTCTAATAATAAACGCCGCCATTGATTAATATATAATATAATAATTTATTTCACACGCCGCAAAAAGGCAACACAGATAATCAGACCCGACTACCTCTTTTCCGCTAAAGTCAACGCTTGAAAGCCCAAATTGGTACAGTAGAGTTAGAGTACACGCCCCCACAACGCGCCGTTTTCGTGCAGCTATCTATTATCACGAGCCGAAAGACAACAAATGCACAAAATGCTCAAAATATATTTCAAGCAAGAACAAACGCAAGAAATAGAAAGAGAAATCCGAAAAGCGTTAGGCCACTGCGCGCGAAGCGAGCGCTGATTACGCATAAGCAACATTGTTGTGGTTTTTTAATTTGCCAGAGACATAGGAGAGAGATAGAAGAGAGTCACATATGATGTTGTTATACAACAAAACCTTAGCTCGGAAGAAAAAGAGAAGAGCACGCTTATAAAATTGTTGCTTTATATAGGCTTAGCGTGCGCAGCCTATGTATGTGCCAGCTATTCCTTTGCGTCAAACAATAACGAATCCGTGGCTTGCGGAATGGGCTTGGGCACCCCAAAGGTTGAACATTTATTGGAAAGGTTGGTTATGTCATTCATTTATGAAAAACAATTTCGGTCAAATGACCACCACGGCTGACTTGGCAATGTTTTCGGTCGAGCGAACCGGACGAGTACGTTTACGGGTTGGTTTATCCACCAACATTCCACTTTCACGAGCTCGCTTCACGAGTTGATCCACAAATTGAGTTTTGAGTCGAGGACTCACCACTTTGGAAATATGTTTTTAAGGCCCTCTTCTGGTCTAGAGGGCTAAATTTTATGTTTTTAAAAAATTCGTGGAAAGAAATCGGGAAGAGATTTTGTAATTCTGTTTTTTGTATTTGGTTGTACAACTCATTATAAAAAATACAAAATTAAAAATTTGTGAATGCGAGGGCTGTCCAAAAAGTTCTCGGGATCCAAAGTAGGCTCTTCCAGAAAAAGATGTCGATTGTGCCCACGTTTCCGGGAGTTACAATTATCAGAAAGCAAAACGGAAGATGGGAAGTTGGTTAGTATGAATGCCTTTATCGTCCGTAGCAGAATTGTGAAAATAAAATTGAATTTGAAAAAATGGCGGCCTTTCAAAAACGAAAAATCGATTTTTGACCATTTTTTTTGCAGTCCAGTGTACAAAAAAAATAGTAAAAACTTTTTTCTCAAAGATTGAGGTGAGGACGATAGCCTCTGCGTCCATAAAGCCCTACATCATTAAAATCGTTTCGGTAGAGCTTGAGAAAACGTGGGCACCATTTTGAAAACGTGGTTTCGAGAAAAACGCGTTCAAAGTTTGAAGTAATGTGAAAATTACTTGCATTTGTGAACACATTGGTCAAGAAAAAGGCTATATCTTCTAAAGTATGTCGAATTTTGAAAAATCCTTTTGGGATAATATTTTTGAATATCTAAGCTAAAAAATAAAAATATAAAAAAAATTTCTAGACCAGAAGAGGGCCTTAATGTTTTCCAACTTTCTTCAAGCAAATAGCGACCCATTTCGTAGATGTCAAAGTTTTTACTAAATATTAGTCGCTATCCGAATGACATTTGACGATTTAATAGTCAAATTATGAATAGTTCAAATTCCAAACACTAGATGGACCACACTGTATAAGATATGATAGTATTGGAACGTTCTTTATCAAAGACGCGTTATCAGGCCATGTTAATGAATTTTGTCATGTTGTTCTATCAGGCCTCGGAACATATCTAATAAAAAGATTTTATAAAAAACTTACGTTTTCAGATAAAGAGAAGGGGTTGTTAGTTTTGAAGGAAGTTGTTTGTCAGACTGTAACTCTTCGTCACGAACTCGAACCGTCTAAACTTTGTCTCACTCCAACCCATCAGCCATGATTTGGCGCAAACAAAAAAAAACGGGGAAAAAGAAAAAAAGGGGGGGGAAAAAAACCCGAGGGGCAAAAGAGGGCAGAAGAGAGCGGAGAGGGGGAGAACAAATATACCAAAAATAATCGGTGTTTTGGGGGGGGGGGGGGGGGAGGGGTGGGGGGGGGGGTGGGGCCTGGCGGACCTTAAAATATTAATATAATATCGAGTCATATAGGTGGGAAAAATTAAAAAAAATATTTGGCTCGTCTGTCTTTCCAACCATTATAGTGTGTTCTTCGTTTCTGGCTTCTATGCATTCAACTTGTGTCATCGGGCGCGAGCCTAGAACACGCTCGATGGAAGGGTAAGCCGTTCTAAGCTCGTAACGATCGGGTTTATACCCTTCTGCACATTGCTCCGGCAGTACGTGGAATGGATTTTGGGAGTTTATGAGAAACTGCTGGGTAAGCAGCTCATTGTGTTGTCCAACTGGAAGGATTTTAGTTTCTTTGTGGAGGTGGTCTGGATGTGACATCATGTGACCACTCTGAGGGCTGCATTTTTAATTGTTTGCAGGTTCCTCCATTGTGTGTCGCTGATGGAGTGCGACCATATGGAGGCAGCATAGCTAAGGAGTGATCTGCCAATCGTTTTGTATGTGGTGGTTATGGTTTCTTTCTCGTTGCCCCAGCTGCTCCCAGCGATGTCTACGAGAACCTTATTCCTGCTCCTTCTGCGTGCTTGGCAAAGACGCAAAGACGGAGTCAAACGTGACCCTCAGTATTTTCGAGTTGTTGAGGGTTGAGATGCTGTGTCCATTTATGTGGACATGGAGCACTTGCTTGACTTCCTTTGTCCAAGTTGCGAGTAGTGTAGAGAGGTAAAGGTTGCTGTTCGAGAAGAAGTTTTCAAGGATGGGCAGATAGTTGTTCAGCCTATCTTCCAGGGTTTTGATATCCCTGCCTGACGTTATTATTTTGGCTGGTTGACCGTACAGCTGTTTCATGAACTTCCCTGTTCAATTTTCTCATGCCAGCTCTGCTAAAACCGATGGGGAATTCCAAAACAGTAAGAACTGGCACTAAAAGACAGACCTTGAGTGTGTAAGTGTCCACATATGTACAATAAATTAAACTACGAACAGGGATGTTCATGAAACAGCTGTACGGTCAACCAGGTGTGTTCCTGTTCCAAGTTATGTCCGACAAAATGTGACCTCAAGCAGACCCTCTTTAAGAAACGTTTACTCAACCGGTCAGCCTTACCAGATATTGGCGCCAGCTGTGAAGTAACTCGGCAGAAATACTAAATTTATTCGGCGTTAAGCTGTATGATCCTTTTCTTTTATGCGAAAATTTTAAGCACACAAGCCAAAAGATGGAGAGAAGCTAGGCTTGGCCCTTTGGGGCTGTAAAGCAAGGCAAACAAGAAACACATGCCCATTTTGGCATTGGGTAGACATTGACCCTAGTTCACTTTGCTCAGCGTTGTCATTGGCGAAAGCAGCGGAGCTACGAGCTTATAAAGTGTCGGTGTGTGACTGCGCTGCGGCTGAGTACTTTTGTATGCTTTAACCGATAGATGTGATTTAAATTAATTTTGAAAAAGAAACATTCAAACCGAACTAACGGCTCGGTTTCTTCTTTTTGGCCTATACCAAAATGAAAAGTTGGCGACAGCCATAAGAACCATTTAGGGCACACTTACATGCAGCTGATACTGTCTCAACAAGGCATGCAAATCGTATACCTCCGCTCTGCGACGTCGCCATAATCTAAGCAGTAAGGGATTTATGAATCCAATAGCCCTCGAACGTTGGGTCATATCCAATTCCTGGCTGCTCTTTTCCACCAAAAGATGCTGCTCCTGCTGTGGGCAAACGACATTCAATGTTTTCGGCGGTGGTGGCAATTGCTCGTAAATATATTTTAGGTCATCTACGTTTTCCCTCAGTTGACGTTCCATGGAGTACCATTCGTCTTGTTGCCTGGCTGATAGTCTCTCCTGGTTAAGGCTGTGCATGGGGAACGCCATAGCCTGGAAATGGAAGAATGAGATTGCATCTTACCATTATCCTCTCACCAGACAACTTACCCACTGGCTTCACTGGTTGAACCACGGTTTTGAATGCCAAAAGATAAATTGGACTACTAAATAATGCTTTGTAGATGTTATGGTCTATTAACACTATCCCGTTAATTCTTGTAGCCGAAAATGAAATGGTTTTAAAATGAAGGGGAAATGTTAATGCTGAGAAAATTTATTAAAGTGTCCAAACGAGGGAGTTGATATGATTTATGTGAAATATTCCATGTTCAGAGTTGACACTTATACAGGGGGCTGTCAAAAGGTGACTAGATTTGTGAAATGAAATGAGGATGCTTCATTGTCTCCGAAACTAGTTAATCATCTGACATCCTCGCAATCCTTTGGACTGAATGCAGAGCATTTAACCGTAGTTGACGAAGACGACTGCGTAGTTGATGATGACGTTGGCGACGGCTGTCAGCGCCAGGCTTTTGCTAACGGTTTATTTGCAAAGCGTTCAAACTGTCAAAATGGCGTGCGGTGCGCGCGGCTGGTAATAAACACAACAACAGCAACGGCGCGACGTCAGTAAGTCAATAATGTAATTTGCTCGTTTTGACATTTTCCTTACACACCACCCTCTCTCTTTCTCTCCCTCTCTCTCGACAACAACAATAGAGCAAGGCAAAACAATGCAAACGTCTTTAATTCAAGTTGAAAACATTGAAAATCAAGGAAATCCAAAAGAGCAACCTTCTTCTGTAGGATTACAAAATTTCTTAAGAAAAACCTTGGTATATTCTGCTATACCAAGAAAAAGGCTTAATAAATACCTCAAATAAATAAGTATATGTGCATTAGGTTGGACCTCGAAACGGCAGAATGGAAAAAAGTAGGTCTCAGCATTCCCAAAACTTATATTTGTGGTAT
The DNA here is from genome assembly GCA_018904235.1 of Lordiphosa stackelbergi. Classification (NCBI taxonomy): domain Eukaryota; kingdom Metazoa; phylum Arthropoda; class Insecta; order Diptera; family Drosophilidae; genus Lordiphosa; species Lordiphosa stackelbergi. The sequence goes on from JAEIFU010001025.1 coordinate 15,425, forward strand.
AATGAATAATTGTGAAAATTGAAAAAAATTTATTGATGTGAAACATCTTTAATTTCGGTACGAAAGATTTAAGAAGAAGTAAAATTTGATTTCAGCGTCACGCGACGCTGGGGAAAGGGGGATAAAAGAGGAGGGTAGAAAAGGGAAAAGAGGGGAGGGGGAAAGGATTAGAGGGGATGAAAGAACCGATGAAAGAGTTGATGAAAGAAATTATGAAAGAGGTGATGAAAGAATTGATGAAAAATTTGATTTAAGAAGTGATAAAAGAATTCATGAAATTGGCGATAAAAGAGGTCATATTTAAGGTGATAAAAGAAGTGATGAAAGAATTGATGAAAAAGCTGATGAAAGAGGTGATGAAATTTGTGATGATGTGAAAGAGGTGATGAAAGAATTAATGAAAGTGGTGATATTTAAGCTGATGTAAGAGGTGATGAAAGAGGCGTGAAAAATTTGTGATAAAAGAGGTGATGAAATAATTAATGAAAGAGGTGATATTTAAGGTGACGAATAAGGTGATGACAGAATTGATGAAAAAGGTGATGAAAGAGGTGATGCAAGATATGATGCAAGAGGTTATGAAAGAGGGGGAAAAGAGGATCAGTGACTAAAGAGTGATTATACCGTGACTGGCATCAGGTTTCACATCAAAACCTCGTGAGTGTTAACGTCACTCAAACTTTTTTTTATTTTCATTTTAAATGGGCGCGACTGAGCCTTAAAACTTTGAAAAAACTTTAGAGTCTAAACGCGGCAGTTACTTTTGTTTTTGTTTACGCTTATTATACACCAAAAAGCAGCAGATAAATATTTCATACTCAAGAGGTCTATACATGTTTTCATTTCTCTCTCAATCTATTTTTAAAAATTCTTACGAACAATTCTTCTTTGGTCACCATTCTGAGTACCGTTATCACACATTTGCGTGCGTTTCTTAGGAAATAAGTAGTTAGTGGGCAGAAAGTGGTTGTTGTCTGATTAATTAAGTTTATAGAAAAAAAAGGCTCATTAAACCGGAACAACAACCGTTCAACAAAATCAAAACGATCCTCCCATCTCATCGCTAAGAAAAGTGTCCATCAATAGCAAATCACAAAATCACAGTATTGCGGTCTAGTTTTTTGCTTTAAGTTATATTTATTATCTGGGAGAAAAATTATTCGGAGAAAAAATTATCTGGTCTTAAAAAAAAAGAAAAATGTGTTTTTTTTTGCTTTTTACAAATATTGACGCGTAATAAGAAAATTTTTCGCCCCAAAAATTATGGAATTTTGGGTTTCCTGAAAAATGCGGCTCAATTAATTTTTGGAATTTTCTGTTCTTACTGTCATCTCTTACTGCTCTTTAGTGATCCAAAATGAATGCCAAGGCGTCGTCGGTGGAAGACCGCAAAGGGATCTTGATTGGGTGGGACATTATATTTCGGATCATTTTTGCCTTGTCCGCACTTATAGAAACTATTCTAAAAACTGCTGCAAGGTCAGCATGTCCTATTTTACTTTTTACTAGCAGATGTGCTTGCTTCTTGTACCAAGTTATCTCCCACAGATATTGAGAAATCAGCAGCTCGTTTCGTACGACCTGTAATACTCTTTAAGCGTAAATGAACATCGGAAACGACACACTGGGTTCATGTGCTTCTCAATGGCTAAGAATTGATTATGCTTATGTCTACGTTTAAGTTGTTTCATTTTTCAGTTTAATTTCCGACACTTTATCGCCACACTTGCACAAAAAATTCTTTCTCTTATCTTTATAAAACCTTTCATATGCGCTGAAAATTTTACCAATTTTAAAAAAAAAAAAAAATTTTCTTTTTTTTTTTTTACTAAAATTAGGGTAAACAATGATACCATCTTAAACGATTACTTTAAGGGTGTACATAATAAATTAAAAAATCAAAAAAAAATTTATTTCATGTTTTAACCTCTGCGAAAAGCCTTCAAAGTTTCCACAAATATTACGTATACGACACGTTCACCGAATCAAAATTTCGTCGACGAACTCTCCGTATCATTTTAAAAGTTGTCAAATTTGAATTTAATCGAGCAACAAATAAATATGGAGCAGGAATCGAATGTATTTTTGGTCGGTAGACTAAGACCAAATTTTGACGAAGCGAGCCCATTTCCAACGAAGAGATGCGTTTTATCCACGCTCTTATATGGGACTAAATTTGTAAGCCTGTCCATTTCGGAAAGTGCGACTAATGTGGCTCGCAGGTTGGAGTCAGCCTGGTCCACGAGCGGGGTTCCAGCAAGGGCCATATCCGCATGAAAGCATGGACCTTCTAGTCAGATACTGCCGACATAACAGTGGAAAACCATTTTGAGTGACCATTTGGGCTACCATTGGCAATTCGCTAAACTCAAGAGACCGCTCCGTGGACACCGTTTTGAATCGATAAAAGAGATAGAACCCGAAACGAAGAAGGAATTGAAGACTATACCGGAAGAGGACTTTGCAGCATGTTTTTAAAATTGGAAAAAAACGTTGGCACAAGTGTAATGCATTCGGGGGAGACTACTTTGAGGGGAATGAAATGAATTTACAAGAATAAATAAAGATTTTTTTGATTTATAAACAAATTCCCGGAATTTTTTGCCCACAGTAGTATAGTAATCCGCATTTTTTTTAGATCCTGAAAGTATGGGAATTATCAAATGGACGATAGTCTATTTATAAGCAGCACAGTAAAAATAGACTATGCGCAGGAACGGCCGCAACCGTGATGCGCAGCACTTCAGTTCAGTTCGTGTGGGACCTCACTTCAAAGATATCTTGATAGCCTCTTAGTGTACGGCTAAAACTTGCTTTCATCTAGAAGTGAACAGCGCAGAATAGTAGAAATTTTGCAGTAATATACTATGTATTTCGAATAAATATATGTTTAGTAAATATTATTTACATAGTGTCTTGGTTATATTAAAAACAATTTTTTCAATGGTCATGGTACCTTTTTGTCAAATGTTATGACTTCAAACTAAGTCTACGCCAACTACTTAAAAATTAAACATGTAGGCAAAGGCAACAGTAGGTATGAGTGATAAACTTTGAATCCAACTAATATTTTCTCAAAAATTGTTTTTGTAATGCCTTTTTTAGACGAAAACGCTTCGTTTAAGAGGGTATCAGTAGTGTTTTTTAGATACAACTGTCCGACCTACTGTACATATTGAAAATGGACAGATCAAGTTTGTTTCAGATTTGCAATATTTCCCCTCCCACCCCCCTCAAACCACAAAAAACTGTCAGAGCCACAATTTTAAAGTTACAACCTTTTCGCTTTTCGAAGCACTGTGCTTATTGCAGGCAGCTAAGGCGTGTGAGTCAGTATGTTTGTGTATGTGTGTGTGTTTGCATGTGTTTCTCAATTGTACAGGGTATTTTGAAGTCGGCCCACTCGACTGCAACGCTCTAACTTGTTCCATTTGGCATGCAAGTAGGAATTGAAGAAAATGAGGTTGAGTCCTAAAAAAGGAAATTTTCCAAAGAATTGCATATAATTGCGTTTAACACAAAGTGAAACAGAAGCGGAATTGATAGCTCTAAAAGGTGGAAAAAGTCACAGATCAAACAATTCTAAACAAAATTTGGTAGGGCTTTGCAATGTGGAACTTTCTTGCCAAATTTCTTTTTGTGAAATGAATCACGAGGGTATTCAGGGACGCTTAATTTCTACAGATCAAAGGTACTAAAACATAGTAGTACAAAACACAACGATTAGATTTCATCAAAAATATTCAACAAACTTTCTGTTTTTATTGATATTGCAGCTGAAAAACATACACATAACATTGAACTGTCATTCGTTAGCATAACCTGACTTTAGTTAACAGAGGTCTGTTAAATCAATATTCGTGGTACGTTACAGTGAAGACTGCTGTTTTTGTGAACTAATAACATAAAAAATTTATGTATTGAGCACTTTTGGAAAAGGGGTTTATGCCCAATAAGTGGCAAAATTTCCTATAGTGCGCTAGTGGGGCTAAATTTGATACTTCTATTTCCAAGAAAATGAATCTGGTCAAGCTAAAGCTCAAAGAAATTATGTTAGACAGAAGTATAAAGTTAATTTGAATTATTCTATGCAAACCAGAACCCAGAAGACACGGAATTCGTCGAATTTGATTGAATTAAGTACTTTGCAAGATCAGAGAATATAAAAGTCCAATTTGCGGACTTTAACAGAAGACAAAAGATCACAAGACATATTTTGGTATCTACAAATTGCATTTACAGCGATTAAAACTCCGCCATCACGGCAAATGGGATATTATGTAATTTTTTTTTAACCAGAAGGAATAAAGTTTGCTTTTTCTTAAGGCCTGGAGAAGTAACGATAGTTTCATAAACATATTGAGGAAAGAAGCAGAAGTAGTTTTGTATGATTGCAGCTAAGCACATTTGGGGAGTCTATAAAGATCAGCGATTGTCTAGCCTAGCCCGCAGTAGCCGAACGCATGCCGAGGCGTGTGCCAAGAGAGCAAACAGCTTTTCAGACGCTGACGAGCGGTCCATAAAGTAACTCAAAGTTGTTTTGCGTCCCTCACTTTTTGGCCTCGCTCTTTTCGACAAACGCTAATGTAAATAGGCTGTGAGCCTCAATAATAAACCAGGCTGGGTGCCTAGTGTCAAATCTAATTTTCTTTCTATCTAACTAAATTTGGTCAACTACTTCAAACCTTTTCGATCCACAAAACAAAACTAAACTAAAACCATTTTTTTTTCTTAAGCCCAAAATTCTAAATTTTTTAGTGCCAGCTCGTTTAAAATATGAACGATCAAAATAACCCTCTAGAACAGATTGTTACTGCAGACATGGTGCGTCGTACGCCGGAGTCACAGCCCGAGCCGGAGCCGGAGCGTGGCATTAGTCCGCTTTTGCGTCAACAGATATTCAGAAATGTCTCGGAGACTCTCGAAGAGCAACATGAAAAGCTGAACACCATGAATCAAACAATAAATGAAAGCCGTGAACAATTGAAACAGTTTAAACTGTATGCTGCCAAGGTTGAGACGGATATTGAGTGTTTACTCTCGTTGGCAGAGAACGCACGCAAACGATTGCAGATCTATTTATTATACCAAGATATGCATAATCTGGGTATGTTTCAGGGGCAGACTGAGGCGGAGCAGCAGTAGGAGTCCGGATCAGATGTACATGAGGGGGAGCATAGCGACTGAGGAGAATTGTTCGAGTGATGCAAATACTTATAAACATACTTAAATTGCTACACAATAAAGAACTGAGGAAGTTTTAAAAGCAATTCACTAAGTGAGTGTTTCCCACACCGAAAGCTTGCCGAAGGCATGCATCACTGAGTTTTAGAGAGAGACAGTCACATTGTCTGTCCTCTCTTCTTGGAGAACTCTACAATAAGTCTAGTAAGTTGAGCGAAAACTGTACGGAGAGTTGTAGCGAGTAATTGTATTGAGTCTTAGTAGGTACACTCTCATGATACAACTAATACAGGTATGACACTCAGCCAACATTGTGGTGGAGTTCGCGAAAGAGAGAGGGGAGTAAGCGCGAGGGTAAAAGACGCACATACATTCACAAATATCGTTTGTGTACAACAAAAAAGCAATCAGTTCAACAGAAACACGTTCCTTAAAAATTCCGTCGGCAAACAAAAAATACTTGCGCTCACACACAAATTTGCGCTGCCTCTCACGTGCCCAAAAAGATACTTTATAATGCCAGTAGAAAATCACAGTGGTTAGAGTGAGATGGATATATTTCCAAATGTTTCCCGAGAGCGTAAGTGAGAGCAAACAGCTGACCAAATGTATCCTCAAAGCGCTAGTGGGACCGAACAGCTGACTAATTTCTGACAGAAGCGGTGTCGACTGCACAATCCTTCAGTCTAGATATCCTAGTCTATGCTAACACAACCTTCCTCATCAAGTATCAGCTGCACACTGAAATTTTGTGGAGTCTTGAGTCTTGTTACGCGCGAACCCCATGCAAAATATCAGCCCACCCTCCGCCCAATCAACCGATACGAAAACGCATAAGAAAACATAAAGTAATGTTAACTAAACTCAGATGCATACACAGGTTCGACAGAGTTCAGAACGAAAAGAAGCGAGATTTTAGTGTTCACAGGGCTCAAGGAAATGGTTGATTCTTTAGCCGGAGTTGAAACCTGTAAAGTTGTAGCGTTGGATTTCTATTTGAATCAGGGCTGCAAACCGGTTCGGAGTTGAGACGGAATTTTTGGGAAGTACGAACCGAACCTGAACCGGAGCAGAACAATTTTTTCTTCCCGAACCCGAACCTGAACCGGAGCAAAAAAAAAGTTTAAACGGGTTCGGTTCAAAAAAGATTTTCTGTTTTATTCTGTTTTGTTCTGTTTTATTTTCAAGCTGCTGTTAATGTCAAGTTTGCCATTTCCCACAATCTTTAAGCCTAGGAATAAAAATAGCTTTCAAAGAAACATTTTGCTTTATTTTATAACATTTAAAAGGAACGAATAAGTAAAAGCTTAAAGAATAGTAAATAAAAGAATTAATGATTCTTCATCATGTTTATCTTCTGATAAAGATGAAGAGCAATCTCTTTGCTTTAAAGTTTTGGAAAAACTATCATTGTAAAGAATTTAATAATGTCGCATTTGTTGTATTAGCTGTTCCTACATTACAAATATCAGTCTAGCGCACTTTTCCTACTCATATATTTGTTTTATCCAGCGATAGAGTCAGTAATAATGAACGATTGCTGGAAGACACACTTAAGATTAAGTGTGTTAACTGGGGCGATAGAATTTCCCACACATACACAAAGACTACTTCTGTCAATTTGGCGTTGTCTGTTGTTGTCACTTTCTGCACTTGTGCTGCCTTCGAAATTCCCAAACAGTCATTGCAATGGGTCTGCCGACTTGCAGAAGATAGGCAAAGCCTGCTTATAATAAAACCGGGAGGTTCTTGAAACAGTTGTACAGTCGACCATCCTTCTTGGTGGTGTGTGTGTGTCTTGTTTTAAAAGTTATGAACAAACATAAATATACACCCCTGTTCCCGTTTTCTAATTCGATCAAATCATGCAGAATCGGAATTGTTAAATGTTCTCGCTTCCAAAAACCGACAGGGTTATTCGCCTTTTTACTTAAAAATCCCACTTACCATCATTCGATCCTCTTGATGGCAAAAATATTCGGTCGAATTCTTAAATTGTTTCTTAGAAATCACACTCAACACTTACCATTTCCGATCAATCGGATTCGAAAACGGGAACAGGTATAACGGAAACTTATATAGACTGAACGGTTGCGCAGTCAACACATTTGGGAATATGCCCATCTCGCTATAACCACTGTGATTTTCTATGCGAGCAGTATGAATCTCAGTGCGGACTCAAAATTGAGAGGCAGTGTACATTTTATCTCTAATACTCATTGCTCCGTGATTTATTGACCTGGAGCCCGCTAAAACGTCTGATGATCCAAGCTCGAATATGATATTATCAAGCCTCTAAACTTCCATATATGAATAAAATGTTTAATGGCCGATTTCTCATCTTATGTTTCTCGTAGGGAGTAATGACAAAGTAAATTGGGCGCTTATCTGACGCATAGCAGCTCTCTGGAAGAAGAGTAATCGGCACTAAGTTTGTTCAATTTACTTTCATGTTTTCTCAATTAGCGAAGAACAAAATTATTCCTAAACCCCGAACCCAGAAAATTTCGCAGGTTCGAACGCCGGAGTGAACCCCTTACGATTTTCAGGAGGTTTGCAGCCCTGATTTGAATCTTTACTTTTTAGGTAGGCAAATTCTTTTGGGTACGCCTTGTCTTTGCATTTTGTATTTGCAAAAAAAAAGAACACTTATACCATTTGCCGTAGCAGCAGGGGAGCTGTGTGTGGAGTGGGATGGTGTGGGGAGAAGTAACAGTGACTAAACAGTGACTCACCAGTGACTAAAAAGTGATTGAATAGTGACTAAACAGTGAATAAACAGTGATTAAGCAGTGAATCAACAGTGACTTGAGTGTGACTCGACTGGATAGTGACTCGACAATGACTCGATAGTGACTAGACAATGACTCTACAATGACTAGACAGTGACTTGAAAGTGACTCATCAGTGTCTTGACAGTGACTTGACAGTGACTCATCAGTTAATCAACAGTGACTACAGTGACTTGAGAGTGACCTAGCAGTGACTAAGTAGTGACTCAACAGTGAATCAACAGTGATTAAACAGTGCCTCAACAGTGACTAGACAGTGATTATACACAGTGATTAAACAGTGACTACACAATGACTACAGTGACTTGACAGTGACCCAACAGTGCATGGACAGTGACTTGATGCAGTGACTTGACAGTGACTTGCCGACTTAACAGTGACTTACAGTACTTGACAGTGACTTAACAGTGACTTAACAGTGACTAAACAGTGACTAAACAGTGACTTAACAGTGACTAAACAGTGAGTTAACAGTGAGATAACCGTTTAATTTACAATCAGACGGTTTTGTATCGTCGTAAAGGGCACCCACTCTTGTTTTTGAAATTTTGAAATGACTAACTTATTAAGCAGCCCTTGTATTTCAGAAAATTATGAACTTTAGTAATTTGCTGACCAAAATGAATAATTTACTAATAATCCTTCATTAACACAAAACGACGCAAAATTGTTCACTTATCCTTCTTATACCCAGTACCAAAGGGTACAGAGGGGTATAATAAATTTGTGTAGAAAATATTGGTATCTTACATTTAAACGCCAAACGCAAATGGCCAACAATTTGAAGTACAATGGCAGACCTATGAGCAACAGCTTCACCAGCAGCCGCCCATTCTTGGTACAGGGTATATGACATTTATTTTTCTTTTTGTATTTATCCAGGCAAAACATCTCTTGCCGCCGCCGCACGTTTTTACCCTTCCACTTCGTCATCATCAAATATTGAATAATTCAAACTTTTTGACTTTCATTGCAAATTGCATTTTGCGACTTGGTCAAAGCTTTTTTCCCTACCTACCTACCTACCTAACTGTCGCCTCGGTCCACTCCACTCAGTCAACTATGTCTTGGACACGACACTTCTCTTGTTGACTTTGTAAAACTTTTAATCAAGCCAACGTGAAGGAGGCGGGGGGCGGTAGTGTTCCAATTTCACAACTGCTTTCACATGCAAAAGATTGCTTCTCCCCCCATCCACCAGACCCTCCTCGCTGGCTTGTTCATAATTAGTTTGATGATGTTTGCATTTGGACCAGCCGCCTGCCTCCTGCAGATCCAAATCCACTTTTGGCCCCGTTGCCAAGGCATTCATTTTGCGTTTTTGGTTTGGCTAACGATATTTTAATTAAAAAAAAAAAAAAACTATGCAATGACTTTTTCTTCTCTGTAAATATAGCGTTGGCCTCGAGAAACCTTTTTGGGGGCTTTTCACGCAACGACAACTTTAATCAAATTGTTACAGTTGTGTGCGTGCTTGAATGTGTGTGTGTGTGTGTGTGTGTCTGATTGCTTGATTCGATTTTTGTTGATTTCTGGTCCCCAGAGTCAAATCGGAAAGATGCCTGGGGACGTGTTTTTTTTTTGGAAAAACATTTTGGAAATCTGTACGGTGGGCGTTCGAATTTTCCTTCAGCTGTCAAACTCCTCTAAAAAATCCTGAGGAATTTTCGCCTCATTCTGATGTTGGTACCAGCACAGGAATTTTGAGTTTCATATCGACGAACCGTGTGGACTGTATCGAACAGCTGATATTTCTCCCAGAGATATTGTGCAGTCTTTTTTTCCTTGTGTCAGTTGTCAAAAGGCAAGCAAAAGTAAATAAATCATCTGAAAAATTTTAGTTATGGTGACAAGAATGTATTAATTGATGCATCAAAATATTTGTGGGTCATCACAAATGGCAAGCAACTGGACACCGCATATACAAAAAAGGGCTTTGAAGCAGTTGGTGTCCAGTTGAGAAAAGGATTGCATATAATCACTTCGTGTGACTGCCTCATTCTCCTGAACCAGACAATCAGGATGGATTCTTGCGCCGCTCTTGTCATGTTGTTTCAGGGCCGCCACAAGGCATGAACCGAGCCATCTTCGTTAGCGTTGCACCTGAGTGGATCCTCCGCCCGAATGATGTTCAAAAATTGAAATGGAACAATTATGATTGCACTTATCGGCCCCGTGCAGACCATTTTATTCTTGGTAACAGAAAATTCTGTAGGCTTGCTCACATTCTTCATTTTAATAGCTGCCACTGCAACTGTAACTGCAACTTCCTCCATGTTGTGCATTGTGACTCATTTTAGTTAAATCTTATAGTTAAGTCACAATACAAATCAGCTGCCTATTTATTTATATTTCGTATTCGTTATTTTTAAGTTTCCTGGCAACTGCCTTTTACATTCCACAAAAAAGGAATATTAGGCAAATTTCTTGAAGGAAAATTCGAACGCCCTCGTATTATTTGTTTTTTAGGTTCCACTGGTTTAAATAGCAAAAATACAGGGTGGTACATCTAATGTTTGGAATTGGAACTATTCATAATGTGACTTTAAAAACGTCAAATGTCATTCGGAAAGCGACTAATATTTAGTAAAAACTTAGACATTTACGAAATGGGTCGCTATTCGCTTGAAGAAAGTTGAAAAATATTAAAAACATATTTCCAAAGTGGTGAGTCCTCGACTCAAACTGTGCGAAATTAAAAAAAAAACTCAATTTGTGGATCAATTCGTGACGCGAGTTCGTGAAACTGAAGTGTTGGTGGATAAACCAACCCGTGTACGTACTCGTCTGGTATGTACGTGGTGGTCATTTGACCGAAATTTTTTTCATAAATAACTGACATGAACCAACCTTTCCAATAAATGTTCAACCTTTAAAAAATATTGAGCAGTTTTTTGTAGCAAAATTAAATTCCAATTTTTAAATGAACCACCCTGTATTCTAGAACAAAGCCTTTGGTATTGTAGCTTTTTTAATGGTATTGTATATGGAATCTGGGTAAAGTTTGAATTTTCACTAAAAGCAAAATCAAGAATTTTCGTTCTTTAAGTTTAGTACTCAGAAAAACAAAATTGCTTTAGCTGGGTGTTAAAAAGCTTTTGTATAATTCCGACAGGCCTTTACGCTCGGTCGAGCTCAGACAAACTAAAATTTCCGTTCATACCCATCGGAAAGCTCGTAGCGCAGCTAACTTGACAGGTAGAAGCGCTGAGTTGAAGGAACAAACAGCTGATTTGGGGTATTAGAAAAAATAGTTTGTAATTTTTCCAACATTGACCCATAGGAATGTCAGCAGCAAAAGTTCGACAAAAATCATCGATTGGCATATTTTGAAACCTACGATAAGACTTTGCCTTGCCCATGATTTCTACATTCTATATATGCTCCCAACAATCCCTAAAAATTTGCAAAAACTAACTAAATTCAAATGCAAACCAAATCAGCGCAGTGTGACCCTTTCACATTCGGTGGTATTTTGATGAAGGGTAGTGTTTTGGCGTAAAACAGTCACACTGCACCGTACGCTGGCCCACCCATCGGAATATGTTGTCAATTCCGCCAGCGGACGATTTAGTTTGTCCTGAGTACTATGCCTGAATCAAGAATTTTCAGTTTCAAAACTTCAATAAGCCTGCAAATTCTTGATTTAAGAACAGAATTTCTTTATTCAAGAGCGTTTTTAAATATCCCTAATTTCTTGATTTCAAGAACGTTTTGGATATGTTAAGCACGATTCGGGATTTTTTTAAGAACTTTTAGAGCTCAAAATAAGCATGATCTAGACCTATTTATGTTAGCTAGGAGTGATTTGTACTTAAAGGCCTATACTCAGATGAGATAAATTTTTAGTTTGGTACGATAATTTATTTCACATGAATAGAAACAATTTCATACAAACAAGAAGCCTTTTCAAACGTATTCAGATTTCAAAGCTGTACAAAATTGTTTCTTTTCATGTGAAATATCGTACCAAACTAAAAATTTATCTTATCTGAGTATAGGCCTTTAAGTAGGAGCTCGTTTTTACATCAGCAACGCAATGATCTTAAATTAAAACTTTTTCTTTTAAATGAAGAATTTTATTTCTATTTTTTAATTTTTAACGGTCAATTTCAAATTTAAGGAACGATTCGTACTCAAAGTAAGAATTTTCAAGAGAAAATCGTTCTTACTAAATTCTAGACCGAAACAGGAAAAAATCAAGAGCGTTTTTATATCCTTGCAAAGGGTATTATAATTTTGCCCAGAAGTTTGCAAAGCACAGAAATATTCATTTCCGACCCTAATCTCTCAGTTTTAAAACTATCAAGCTGAAACTTGTCGCTGTTAATGTGTCGGAACCGTCCGGATCGGATGACTATATCTTATAGCTGCCATTGGCAACTATCACTCGAAAACTGGTTATAAGTGAGAAAAACTTTTTTGGTTCTAATGTTAACGTCTCCAAACTCAGCGATTATTAAATTTTACATGCTTTTACACAGATTTTCAAATTTGTTGATTTGTCAAAATCGGATGACTATATCTTATAGCTGCCATAGGAACCATCGGTCGGAAAATAGGGTTTAGTTTAGAAATTTTTTGATTTAATTGCTACACCCAAAAAAAAGTTGTCATTAAAATGACACAATTTAGACATCAATTTGAAACTATTGAGTATCGAATTCTCTCTAATACTCCAAGTATCAAATTGATATCTTCGAAAGTATTAACATGATATTTCGAGGATTTCAAATTGATACTAAAGTGTATCAGGTTGTTTCAATTTGACACTAGGTCTTATTAAGTTGATTATTCAACTAACAAACCTTTTGTTTCATTTTGATACTAGTTTTTATTAATTTAATATTATTTCTTATCAAGTTTGTAGTATTAATTCAGTTCATTATAAACTGCCATTAAAATTAAAACATAATATTTTATAAAAAAATTTATTTATTTCAAACTCCTTCAAAATGTAATTTATTTACACTAATAAATTGAATTCGTCAAGTGTGGACACCTCTCTAAGGGGAAACATTGGTCTCTCACTGCCTCGTGTCCACGCAAATGTTGCTTAATCAGAAGTCACTATATTGGTGTGCCTCTTGCTGAAGCACGTACATTAGAGTTCCCCAGCCATAGACCCCGGGGCACGAACATACTCCCTAATTCACACCGCATGTTACGCCTTCAGAGACCTTGAGTAAAAAACGCGAAAACGCCTGTTTTGCAGCTTTCTTGGTTTCGAACCTCTGGCATTGCACGTTGTCTTGCAAAGCGCTGAAACAGCCACAGCAGCATTGTGGCTTGTTATGTGTCCTGTCTAAAGAGTTACATTTGTTATTTACATATGTTTGCAAAACACGACGACATATTAATACTCAGCTGCTTACCGTGTAAATATCCATTTATTTATCTTCTTCTGGGAAACGGTCCTCCTTAGCCTTTACTTTTAACTAAGTACAGAATTGTTTGCAGAAAAATAAAATCACTAAATGTGACCAAGCCCTGCGACGTTCGGCACGCTCCATTCTTTTATTCTTTTGACTTTGATTAGTTTCAAATTACTTCTCTTTGCGATCAATATTATACGTTTCAATGTAATACTGTCTAAGCTTACATTGATACAAAAAAAAAACGAGAAAGGCAAAGCTAACTTCGTCTGTACCGAAGTTTTGATACACTTGAAATAGCTTGTCTCAACGGTTAGCGACTTCGACCAAACTTCGCAGATCAGCTTAAAACATTACATATTACCCATGACCGTGTTTGAGAGCGGTAATATTGAGAACAAAACAGTTTTTCTCACTAAAACCCATTTTTCGACCGAACATTTGTATGGCAGCTACAAGAAGTAGTCATCCGATCCGGTCGGTTCCGACATATTAGCAGCGTGCAGTAAAAAGAAGACTCTGTGCAAAGTTTCAGCTCGATAGCTCCAAAACTGAGGGACTAGTTCGCGTAGAAACAGACAGACGGACAGACGGACGGACAAAGCTTAATCGACTCAGCTCGTCATCCTGATCAAGAATATATACTTTATGTGGTCGGAGATGATTCCTTCTATGCGTTTCAAACTTCTGGGCAAAATTATAATACACTTTTCAAGTGTATAAAAACTGATTAGTTTCAAATTAATACTTCTGCGAATCAAATAAATATTCGAGAGTTTCAAATCTAATACTTTCTAAGTTTGCATTGATACAAAAAAAAGAAATTGATACTAGTTTCAGTTTCGATTTGAAACAACTATTGTTTTCAAAGTGATATTGATACTAAATTTTTTTTTAGGAGCTAAATGCAGTGCTGCTGCTGCGCTCATCTAAGTTTCTCTCTCTCTCTTTGATGAATGCAATGCGGTGTTGGTGCGGGGGGGGAGGGGGGCTTTTTTTACACTTATTTTCTTATAAATTGAGAACCGCTCATCCGATTTTTTGGGCAAATCAATACATATTGCTAAAGACTAACTATCTCTAGAAAGACGAATCATCTATCTACAAAACTGTGGAAGATATGAGGTTTTTTCCAAATTGCGGGGGCGGGAGGGGCGTGACTCAAACCTCAAATTTACCTTTCATTCAAGTTCCACCTGCTTCAAAAATGATCCAATGTCCTTATTGTCTTCTAGTCTCTTTCAAATAAAAGACGTAACAGATTCCATTGCTGAAAATATTCATATTTAAGCCTGAATTGCCAAGAGGCCATATATAATAAGTTCCACTTGCCCAACAAAAAAACGATCCTTAAATATTAACAATCCTACCTAATATTCAATAGCAATTAATCAAATAAAATCACATTTTGTTGTTGTTTCCAAGTCATCAACCTTGAAACGAAGCTGGTTTACCTTCCAATAGATTCCACTCGCTTTGAAAAGTATTACTGTAAGCAAATTAACATTTTGTTTACCTTCCACAAGTATAATCTCGTATCCATGTCAAAATTTGAGTGGTTCATAGCCTGCATCTGCTTTTTCTTCCTTCCTCCCGTCATTTCAATCTCTGCCCCTCCCTCTTTCTCTCTTGCTGTTGTTGTGTGTGTGTGTGTGTGTGTGTGTATACCAAATGATATTTCCTAAAGTCAGTTTTCTAGTATGTGGGCGTGGCAGCAGCGGCTGGTACGTGTATTTTTTCTTCGCATTTGTTGTCTGCTTTAAGCTTTTTTTTATATCTATTTTTTTTGCCTTTGGCTGAAGGAGGCAACATTGTGCCTGACATTTCGCTGCTCATTTGCCTGGTTTTTATTTGCATAGCCCTGCGTCGTCGCCGTCGCACCGTCTCACCTGTCCTTAGAGCTCAAAGCAGTCAGCTTGCAGCTTCCAGTCTTGTGTATTTTGTTTTATTTTATTTGCATTTGTTTACAAATGATTAATAAAGAGGTTAATGTGCACGAAGGCGCACAGCAAAGAGGGAAAATGCCAAAAGAAACAGCTGAAGCAATAAACGTATATAACGCTGCACCAGGTTCATATTTAGAAAGATAATGAAAAACTGTTGTTAACTTTTTTCAATTAAAAAATACCTAAAAATCCACAGCAAGGTCATACTATTTGGTATTTTTCACTTTGAAAGCCATTTTTATAGCATATGTTTCAGTTCATTTTCTTTTTCTGTGTAAAGCAAAAACAAAACAAAAAAAATAGATGGCAGGGCAGCAGCACAGCTTGTGCCTGTGCAAAGCCAAAGAAATGGAAATTTAGTTCATTAGGCACAGCCATGAGGCGGCATTCGTAGACTCTGGGCAATGCTGCTGATGATGACCTTCCCTTTGCACACACACACACACACACACACTGAAACTCTCTTGCAAATTAAGGCCAACAAAATATACAAAAAACTGCAGTTCTGGAAACTTTTTATTTTGTCTACTTTCAGAAACTTTCCATCTTTGTCAGTTTTTCTTTTTGGTCTAATCGTTCTCTCTGTTTTCTCTTTACAGTTTATATGGCCTTTGTCATGCCCTAAGTTCAATCTCAACCAGCACTTTCTTTTTTTTTTGGGTAAGTTCTTAACCAAAAGATAAACCAGAAAATGGACAAATTATAAAAATTTAAGACACGTAAAAGTTATATATTGATTTCTATTTAAATTGCTTACCCTAAGGGTCGGTGGGAGTTATTATTATTCTTCAATACACTTTCATAGTTACGCATGATGTGTGACGCTCTATTTGCTACGCTATGGACCTGAAAACGTCATGGCCTTAGCCTTTTTTGATTTGACTGTGCCAATTTAAAGGGTACAAATTATAAATTAAAGCTCAGAACTTCACCCTTGTCAATTCCGGAGGACATTCATCACCCTACATTACAAATTGATTTTGACCTTGATATACCGAGCACCACTTCTCCCCCTTTCCAGAATACTGCATCCTTTTGCTTTCGAAAGGCTGACTTTCTGCGCCTCAATGAGGCGTTATCCATGGTAGACTGGTCTTTTCTGGACTCATCTCAGGATATTGAAAAATCCACAAACGCTTTTTACGAAGTTCTTTATACTGTGTTTAACGATATTGTGCCCCTTCGGATTTCTTCTCCTCGAACACGTGCGCCGCCATGGTTCACGAGAGGCTTATCTAACCTGAAAAATATTACTACAAAAAATTTAAAAAATCTGGATCCCGTGAGGATTTTGCCAAATATTCGGTGGCACGATCCAAATTTATGCTTCTCAACTCAGAATGCTATAAGGACTACTTGGTCAGGTGTAAGTTGAGCTTTCAGGATGACCCAAAGAAGTTCTACAACTTTGTCAATGCTAAAAGGAAATCCTTTTCAATTCCCGCCCTCCCTCTCTTTAGATAATGTATCGGGTGACAACGACTCTGATATTGCCAATCTATTTGCAACTTTTTTCCAACGATGCTATTCTGCATCTGCTAATAATTTTGTCTCTAAATATCCTTATTCTGTGGCAAATTCCAACTGCATTGTATGCCCTGTTGTAGATGCAGATAGTGTGTTATCCTGCCTACGAACAATCAAGTTCTCTTTCAGTCCCGGACCTGACAAAGTTCCCAGCTGTGTGTTGAAACTTTGTGCTGACTTCTTATATGTGCCGCTCTGTAAACTATTTAACATGTCTCTTCAACAGGGAGATTTCCCTAGTCTTTGGAAAGAGTCCTACATCATTCCTATCCATAAAAAGGGACCAAAGTCAATCATTTCGAACTACAGGTGTGTATCGAAACTCTCGGATATTCCTAAGCTTCTTGAAAAGATCCTGACTCCCCAACTACAACATTATTGTCGTTCGGTAATATCCGTATCTCAACTTGGTTTCATGAAGAATCGTTCTATTTCTACGAATCTACTTGAGTTTACTACTCTTGTAAACAATGGGTTTGTCAATAAGCAACAAACTGATGTAGTTTATACTGATTTCAGCAAGGCTTTCGACTCAGTTAATCACGAGCTCTTAGTACATAAACTGTGTCTGCTCGGCTTCCCACCAATCCTCCTCAACTGGATAAAGTCTTACTTAAGTGATCGATCTCAACGAGTTCGTTTCAAATCAGTACTATCCAGCTCCATTATTGTACTATCTGGGGTTCCCCCAAGGTAGTCATTTAGGCCCCTTACTATTTAACCTTTTCATTAATGATATCCCACAGGTTTTATCCCATTCGCAGGCACTAATGTATGCGGATGACCTCAAACTTTGTTTGTCGTATAATGACCCTACGTCTCCTCTACTCTTGCAATCCGATTTAAACTCTCTTCACACTTGGTGCTCGGTTAATAGCCTTCCTCTTAATCTCAGCAAGTGTAAATGTATGACTTTTAGTCGTAATCAACCATATGAGTTTGATTATACGATTGATTCCATCTTTTAGGAACGGATCCATAAAGTTGATGATTTGGGTATACAGTTTGTTCCCAAGTTATGTTTCAATAGTCATATATCAGTTATCTCAAACAAGGCAATGGGAGTTCTCGGATTTGTTAAACGATGGTCGAAGGAATTTAATGATCCCTATGTCCCTAAGCAACTCTTTGTCTCACTAGTGAGACCAATACTTGAAACTCAAACACTAAAAAACGCCATGCTTACCGCCATGTTTTGCCGATAATGCCAATATCATCAGTTTAATGGCTTGACTTACAATGTTAAAATCAAGCGTTGTATTTGTAGACCAATGATTTTCTTTATGTGGCATTTTGTGGTAACCAAACAAATTAACTTGTTTGATTACTAGAACAGACACTTTCGCAGATGTGCTAAGGACACCTATTTCACTTTTTCAAGGGGTTGTTTTTTCCTTGCGCCTTGAATAAATCCAAAACACGTCCACCCCGGGGTTCCTAGTCTTTTTCCCCTCTTCGTACTCACAGTCACTGTAATCAAGAGGACCTGGCATACTGGCCGAATCTTTTAAATTGCTTCTTATTTATTCTCCCATATTTTTCTCGAGTCACTGTTATTTTTTCCTTGTCTTCGATTGAGGTCTAGCTATCGAAACTGTTATCCAAGTCTAGCTCCTTTTCCAAAGTATTAGACCAATATTAGGTCTTTAGGCCACCCTACAATATATTTTTTTCCTTTTTTCCCCGGGTTCCTGCTCGGGCGCCACATGTAAAGAAGCTCCTTGGCCGGGGTACAGCTCTCAGTCTTACCAAGGTCGCTGGGAAAGAACGACTACGTTGAAGATCGACTTCGTTCGAAGTCAATGGGTCAATGGGTCACGGTCTAAAAGTAGGAAGTAATTCCTGTCTTTCGCATGTCAGCAAGCCGTCAGGCGAATTTACGAAGCTATGGGCGCAGGGAAGGTAAGGGGAAAGTGGTCCGCTTGGCGATCGTGTCTACGTTAACGGGATGACAAGAGAAAGGTGAAAAAAGTGCATGCAATCACTCCCACTGAAAGGGAGCGGCTGGATCTAGAGAAACAGGGCAGGGAAAACAACCAAGTGGTTGGCGGGATACGACCGCTTCGATTTCTTCCAGTGCAGCCTTTGACAGGCTCCGGGAAGGCTTAGAAAAAGGGTAGAGATCACCTTTCGTGAGACGGAATGCAAACCCCCGCCCACGGATAAGAGGAAATTTATGTTATTTTGTTGCTTCAAACGAGAATTTTGTGCTTTATATATTCAGTTATTCTTAAGACATTAGTTTCATAGCTTAACATGAATAACCCTAAAAGTGTCACAAGTAACACTCGTAAATTTGAGTAATTTTAAGACTGACCTTTGTCTACCGATCGATCAGCCTTGCCTTACAAACTACGCTCATCACGAACCCTTCCGAAGCCTTTGCTTAAACTATAACTTGCATTACCATATTTTTTCATCTCAATCCTCCTTGTTTGTACTAAAAAATAATTTATTGTCGTTCCTAAGTAGGCCCTCTTAAAGTTAGACAGAACATTGTTAAACTATAAATAAATAAATAAATAAAAAAAAAGTATGTTAGTTACGCGTGATGCGTGATGCTTAATTATAAAATTGCCAGAGCATATTTTAACTTAGCTCTAGTTCAGCCAGGTATTTTATTAAACATTTATAAGGTATCAGAAGACACATTAGAGTCAAAGTTACGCATGATGCGTGATGCTTAATTTAATATAATTTATCAAAGCATATTTCAATTGATCCTTAATGCAGCTTTTGTCTGCTATTTCAACATATCTAAAGGGTAGAAATGACACATTACAGCCCATTTGTGTTAGTTACGCATGATGCGTGATGCTTAATTTAATAGAATTTATCAAAAGCATATTTCAATTGATCCTTAATGCAGCTTTGTCTGCTATTTCAACATATCTAAAGGGTAGAAATGACACATTACAGCCCATTTGTGTTAGTTACGCATGATGCGTGATGGTACATTTTTTAGAATTTTCAAGCATAGCATATATCAATTGATCCCAAAATCAGCTTTGTCTTCTATTTCAACATATTATAAGGGAAATGACACATTACAGCCCATTTGTGTTAGTTACGCGTGATGCGTGATGGTACATTTTTTAGAATTTGTCAGAGCATATATCAATTGATCCCAAAAATCAGCCTTGTCTTCTGATTTAACATATTTAAAGGGTAGAAATGACACATTACAGCCCAATTGTGTTAGTTACGCGTGATGTGTGATGCTACATTTTATAGAATTTGCCAGAGCATATATCAATTGATCCCAAAAATCATCCTTGTCTTCTGATTTAACATATTTAAAGGGTAGAAATGACCCATTACAGCCCAACTCTGTTAGTTACGCGTGATGTGTGATGCTACATTTTATAGAATTTGCCAGAGCATATATCAATTGATCTTGAAAATCAGCCTTGTCTTCTGATTTAACATATTCACAGGGTAGAACTTACACATTAAAGTCGAACTCTGTTAGTTACGCGTGATGTGTGATGCTAGGTTAGGTTAGGTTAGGTTGCAATGGTTAGAAAAGGAGAATCCTATTTCTTCACTTAGGCCAATGAAGGCCCGTTGTGTTACCATATAACCCTTTCTACGCTGTCATCGTAGAGGGAGGGTCTTCCCCGTTAAACGGAAGATTTTAGAAGATTGTAGAAATTTGATCTACATCTATTTCAGAGATGTCTGACAGTTCGTTAAGAAAAGGACGACCCAGAGCTGTAAGTCGTCTTCTACTGAGAGCTGGACAATGACAGAAGAGGTGTTGTACACTCTCCTCTTCATCCACTGAGTTGCAGCTTCTACAGAAGTCGTTGTGTCTGATGCCGAGCCTAGCGGCGTGTCTTCCTATTAGGCAGTGTCCAGTAAGGGCCCCTACTAATAAAGAAATATTCACTCTCTCTTGACGGAGTAACGCCTTCGATTTTTTTAGTATTAAGGGTAGGCCATGTGAGCCTAGATATTTCACATGCGTGAATTGTTTGCCATCGATCCATGGTTATTCGATAGGTAGTTTCCTTTGTTCGTAGCTTAAAGGTCGCAAGAGGCACGCCTATGTTGCTCTTATCCGGTAGGAGCTGAGTGGTGGTGCCAAGTCTAGCGAGGTGGTCGGCCATCTCGTTGCCTTCTATGTTGGAATGTCCAGCAACCCGAGATTAATATCAAAAGTGCTGAGCCATCTCATTAAGAGATCTGCGGCACTCTGTAATAGTTTTGGTGTTGTTAATAAAACCGTCAAGAGCTTTTAATGCAGCTTGACTGTCTGAGAAAATGAATACTTTACTTCCTAGATTGCAGTGGTTTTCAAAGGTTGAAGCCTCCTGATCAATAACCTATGCCTGGTAACACTACAATGATCGAGTCTAAATGAAAATTTTATCCCAAGATCTGGACTGAATACTCCTCCTCCCACCTGTCCATCCAGTTTGGAGTCATCAGTGTAGAAATTGATGGCATTCGGTGTTGAGTATGTCATTGAGTTCCAGTCCAGCCGACTTGGTATGGTGACTTTGTACATAGTGTTGAACGTGATTGTTGGGATACAGTAGTCAAGTTTTGGCGGTATCGCCACTTGATGTAGTAGTATAGAAGAGTGGCCATAGTAACTATCTTTCCAGGTTCCACTTTCTCTCAGCCTGAGAGCAGTGTTACTAGCGATTTCTCTTCCCAGAAGATCTAGAGGCATAAGGTGTAACATTATGTTAAGTGCATCTGTTGGGGTTGTACGCAATGCACCGGTCATACATAGTGCAGCCTACATTGAACTTTAGTTATGGTTCTGAGGACGGACGGTTTTCCCAGAGCCGGCCACCATACGATGATTCCGTATAGTAGTATTGGACGTCCAACAGCTGTGTTCAGAAAATCCCCAACCAATCGCACGTTTGCACGAGAAAAGTGCAGTATTTGCTTTTTTCGTGATGCTAAATTATATAGAAATTACCAGATCATGTTTCAAATAAGCTTTGATTCAGTCTTGTCACCTGCTTAAACATATTTAAAGGGTAGAACTGACACAGTAAATCTAAACTCGGTTAGTTACGCATGACGCAAAGAGCTACTTTGGTTAGGTAGTTCTAGCAATATCCCAAGTAACGCCTGATGCGTGACATCAAAAATTCAGCTGACTCTTTTACTTTCGTGGCGTTGGCCCCGTTTATTAAGGCATAAAAAGTTGATTTCGCTGAGGCTTCTGTTTTAAAATATATTTTTATGATTATTTTATTACAATGGGTCCCCGTTTAGATGGAGGATGGCGTTGGCTTATGTATATTTCATAGTTTATGCTGATTTTCCTTTCTCTTTGCGTGTGCGTATTTCTGCGTGTGTGTGTGTGTGTGTGCAACACACTTGTGGCTCATGTTGTATTAATATAATCACTTTGGGGATTTTGTGGTTAAAACATACACACACCCACCCACCCACCCACCCACACACGCGCACACACTTGCAGGCTGGCTGGCAACACCACTGACATGTTAAATAGATATTAAACTATGCGCTGGCGTTCGTTGCATACTTTTGGGGCGGCCAAACAGGGTTGCCTGGTTTGTCGGCTTTGTGTCTGTTTTGCCGTTTGTTTACTGGCCTGGCCCCTGATTATGACAGTTACATGTCGTAGCCCTGACCAAGCACATGCCTTACAACAACAAATTTTTGGCAATTTTATTCAAGTTCTGCAGAGTTGAAATTCTTGTTGTCCCTTTTTGTTTTTGCTCATAAATTCGGCATGTTAATTTGCCGGGCTTTTGGCTTTTGAGTGGCATGCCGACCCGCACGAACAAAAATAACACATAGGCCATCAAAAACCGTAGCATACATTTGTGCGTCGCTTATGTAATGCTCGGGCAACTGAATGTTGTGTCTGCCTTGACTTTCATGTGTGTGTGTGTAAGTGGGCCTAGCTACGTGCACACACATTAATCGGCCGCCTAATGTCGGCGTCATTAGCCGCGCCACCAACCAACCAACGACTTCCCCACCTGCTGCCCTAAAAACCCTCGACAATGCAACACTGAGATAAAAGTTTTAGTAGAAAACAGATTGAACAATTGAAACAGATTTCATACTCAATCGCGAGTTGATTGAACTCATATTTAGTTGACTAAAAATATTTAAGATTTGACCATGGCTCATTTCATTATCAACCACTCACACCCGAAATTTGATCTTAGAATAATTTGTGGACAATTTTTCTATATAAGATTGGACTGAAATAAGAAATTGCTTTTAAACACTTGAAATTTTCGAACCACCGCACTGGGAAACATTTAAAATCAAGGATTACAAATTTTTTTTTTTTTATTTATAATTTATAAAAAAATTACCACCCCTTAACTATCTTTTTTTTTTTTTATAATAATTTTTTTGAAAGGGAATTCAACGACGTGTTTTCAGTGGAACAAAATTCACAATTTTTATGGCCAGAGGAGAAATGCTCAAACTCAACTTTTGTCCCAAACATAGTAAGCACTAACACAGCTAGTGTCCTTTGCAATTGGAACGAGCAGGAACACACTATCCATTTTATCCTTACTTTACTTCTTACTTCTTACTTCTTACTTACTTTACTTCTTACTTTACTTACTTCTTACTTCTTACTTCTTACTTTTTACTTCTTACTTCTTACTTCTTACTTCTTACTTCTTACTTCTTACTTCTTACTTCTTACTTCTTACTTCTTACTTCTTACTTCTTACTTCTTACTTCTTACTTCTTCTTACTTCTTTACTTCTTACTTCTTACTTCTTACTCTTACTTCTTACTTCTTACTTCTTACTTACTTCTTACTTACTTCTTACTTCTTACTTCTTACTTCTTACTTCTTACTTCTTACTTCTTACTTCTTACTTCTTACTTCTTACTTCTTACTTCTTACTTCTTACTTCTTACTTCTTACTTCTTACTTCTTACTTCTTACTTCTTACTTCTTACTTCTTACTTCTTACTTCTTACTTCTTACTTCTTACTTCTTACTTCTTACTTCTTACTTCTTACTTCTTACTTACTTCTTACTTCTTACTTCTTACTTACTTTACTTCTTACTTCTTACTTCTTACTTCTTACTTCTTACTTCTTACTTTACTTACTTCTTTACTTACTTTACTTCTTACTTTACTTACTTCTTACTTCTTACTTCTTACTTTCTTACTTTTACTTCTTACTTTCTTACTTTACTTTTACTTATACTTACTTACTTCTTACTTCTTACTTCTTACTTCTTACTTCTTACTTTTACTTTACTACTTTTACTTTTACTTCTTACTTCTTACTTCTTACTTTTACTTACTTCTTACTTTTACTTCTTACTTTTACTTCTTACTTCTTACTTCTTACTTCTTACTTCTTACTTTTACTTACTTTACTTCTTACTTTTACTTACTTTTACTTTCTTACTTACTTCTTACTTTTACTTCTTACTTCTTACTTCTTACTTTACTTCTTACTTTTTACTTTATACTTTCTTACTTTACTTCTTTTACTTACTTCTTACTTTTTACTTTTACTTCTTTACTTACTTTATACTTTATACTTTACTTTTACTTTTACTACTTTTACTTTTACTTTTACTTTTACTTTTACTTTTACTTTTACTTTTACTTCTTTTACTTTTACTTCTTACTTTTACTTTATACTTCTTACTTTTACTTTATACTTTTACTTCATACTTTACTACTTTATACTTTATACTTTATACTTTATACTTTATACTTTATACTTTTACTTTATACTTTATACTTTATACTTTATACTTTATACTTTATACTTTATACTTTATACTTTATACTTTATACTTTATACTTTACTTTATACTTTATACTTTATACTTTATACTTTATACTTTATACTTTATACTTTATACTTTATTTACTTTATACTTTATACTTTATACTTTATACTTTATACTTTATACTTTATACTTTATACTTTATACTTTTTATACTTTATACTTTATACTTTATACTTTATACTTTATGAATTCAGAGTCCTGCTTTCCACTCACTTCTCCAGTATTATTAGTTCTCACCCCAAATGTCGCTCAGTGTGGCGCTTGTGAATGAGTTTGGCTTTTGTCTGGGCTCAGTCGAGTGTTTTTTTGTTCTACCCCACCCTCCTCCCCACACCATCCACCTTGTGGTGCAGTTAATTTCAGTCATGTCCAAGGTTAAATCTTAACACAAAAGTCCATTCCGTCCGTTTCAAGTCGATCACTGGGTAACCTCTTAATGCTGATGACATCCATCGCCTGACCCAACTGCAGCACTCAGTTTTCTTGGCTGTTGGCAATCTGGCACAGGCGACGACGCATCTGATAGAGAATGAGGACAAAATGGGCATAATGGCGCTCACACACACGCACACTTTGTTGACTAATGATTTACAAAATATCCAGCTGTGCGTTGCCGTCACAAGCACAGAAAGAGGCGCCAGCTACGGCCTTTGTCCTAGGTAGGGAGCCATTTCTGCTCTTTATCTCGATATGATGCCAATTACCATCTAATCGCCTATGACTTGGATCAATGTCATCATGATGATGTTGTTCTTCAACTAGAACTGCCTCCAAGTGCAATCAAAAGTGTGTGTATTCGCATTTATTTACACAATTTTCACCAAATTAATTGGTGGCGGAGAACAAGCAAGGAGGGTGGGTAAATGTGCACAATTAATTATGTCAGCTCTGAGTTCATGAAAGGATTCAACTTGATGACAGTTGTTGGCCTTTGTTTTGATATTTCCATTTGATTGAGTTGATAAATAGTTAATGAAACTAAAGTATGAGAGCCCCATTAGACTAATAACTTGCTGTTGTCTAAAGGATTAGGAAATAACCATCAACATATATTTTCAAGCTTTAACTCAGCGTTGCAAACTCATGCAGTCCGAAAACCTTTTCGAAAAGTTGATTCTTTTTCGTTTTGCTTATGGCAAGTTGAAGATGAAAGAATACAATAGATGCTTTCATTGATTTCTGACGCTATTGTTGGGAAAACTGGCTCACAAAATGCGATTCATGTTCCAAGCATCAGCTTTTTTTCTTCCAAAAATCAATCTTATGTTACACTATCCACCTTTCGTTTGGAATAACAACATCAACTCTTTTGTTTATAACCAAATCAAATTGAATACTTAATACAAATTTCTCACTCGTTACTTACAAAATAAACCCCACAAAACCAGCTAGCAGCCATTTTCAATGGAATTCGCTTCTTGCTGCTTTGGCCCATAGATTAAGCATTTGTTTATTATTTTTTTTTTGATGAGGTGAGGTTCTTGCTATTGTTTTATCTTACTTTTATCTAACTTGTGTTCTTTTTTCCCTCGAAACTTAGGAAATTACCAAGGCAACTGAAAGTGGGCGGTTGTGGGTGATGGCTTAACTTTCTTTTATTTCATCAAAAAGGTTAAACGCATCGTATTACAAATGGCAAAAGACTTAGACGGGGCGGGGCGAGAGAGGGGAGGGGGCAGCACAAGTGCGAAACATTGTGTGAATTTAATTGCAAATCAAAACACAACATTTTCAAGAACAAACAAAAACCAATGCAAAGACGTATAAATATTTTCCAATTGAGATGTGCTAAAAGTTAATGAGCATCCCGGAAATCATGTTGAGCGCCCCCAGAAGGAAACAAATAAATAATAACCCGTAGAACATGTAAATATTTTCATCACAAATGCGGTAAACTTTCTAGAGAATAAAAGGTGTATATCAAAGTCAAGGTGCATTTTAAAGCAAAGATTTTTCTAGAAAACAGCAAAGAAATAACAATTGTACACAGTACGCAAATAAGCGATTGTTTTTCTAGCATTACAAGGGGACGGTTTACATAGCGAAGAATGCGTTTTTAGAGGGAAGGCTTTCGACTCCACAACAATTTGCTTAAGTATTATTTTAGGTAGGGTCTTTCCGAAATGCGTTCTTACCAAGATTCTAAAAAACAAACAGAATTGATTGGTAAAATTTCTGGTTTTAAGCTTTAGCCGTTTGGTCTATACGTTGTTGATTCAGTCAGTTGGTGAATTTTGATGATTACACTAGTTTACAGCATTTCCGATCCCGACCATTTGACAGTCATTTCATATGTAAATCCCTTCGCTGAGTCCAAAAATGCAGTCCAAATATTTTTTAGTGGGGCCGTTATCGAGAAATCGCGGAAAAGCTAGTTTTTGGATTCTGAAAAAAGTACCTTTAGAAAAATGTGTATATCTTCAGTATCGGTTCATTCATTACGAAATGGTAATGCTTTCTTGGAAGGTAATTGAATGCCCTATCATTCAATCATACACCACTTCTTAATCCGGTGCTTGACTTCGGCGGTATAAAGGCTTTTATCGGCAACTTTGCATTAAATTTATAATTTTTTTAATAAAAGCTAGATTTGAAGTGCGATTTTTACCACGAAAAAATTGTGTAAAATTTTTTTTATTGCTGGTCACCAAAGACTTGGCTATTTAAAATACAACTCCACATAGTTATTCAAATATAGAAGTAATGGGCATTTAAGTAAAAAATGGAAGGTTTCAAGTTCATGCAAATTGACTCAGTTTGATTGTGTTTTTTTTTGGTGTGGGGGCCCAGTTTAAAAAACAAACTATTTTTTTTTTTTTTACTTTTTACTTTAATTTATTTTCGCACTTCAAAATCTAGTTTTTAAAAAATGATAAATTTAATGCAAAGTTGCCGATAAAAGCCTTTATACCGCCGAAGTCAAGCACCGGATTAAAAATGGAGTATGAATGAATGATAGGGCATTCAATTACCTTTAAGAAGCGTTACCATTTCCTATTGAATGAACCGATACTGAAGAGATTTTTGTAAAGGTACTTTTTTCAGAATCCAAACACTAGCTTTTCCGCGATTTCTTGAAAACGGCCCCACTAAAAAAATCGTGATA
The DNA here is from genome assembly GCA_018904235.1 of Lordiphosa stackelbergi. Lineage (NCBI taxonomy): Eukaryota > Metazoa > Arthropoda > Insecta > Diptera > Drosophilidae > Lordiphosa > Lordiphosa stackelbergi. Next base: position 43,141 of record JAEIFU010001025.1, read on the forward strand.
TGGATTTTTGGACTCTGCGGGGGGGCCCTGCATAAGAAATTGCCACCAAACATTCGGGATCGCAAAATTTTTATTATTTTGTAAACTAGTGTTATTTAAGGTAGGAGCTTTCCAAAATCCGTTCTTAGTGAGATTCTAAAACACAAAAAGGAATTGATGGGGCTTTAGCGGTTTGGTCTGTACGTTGTTGATTCAGTCAGTTGGATGCAGTTCCCAGTATCGGTTCCAGAGGGGGTATAGGCCCCCCCTCAGAGCCCAAATGTCTTAACTCACCCAATATATGCAAAGAGCCAAATATTTCTTTTAATCAAGAATTTTAGAAAAAGATGCTAATATGTATTTAGATTGTTTCAAAAAGGCATCAGCTGTGAAAAGTATCTCCAAACGAAGATCGTTGGAATATGGGTTGAAATATTACGACCGATCGATGAAAATCCGGTGGAATATTTGAATTAATTTTGATTAACCGCTATTCTATACTTGACAACAGTTTGAGCAAAGATTCATTTTAATCGATTCTTTGCATGTTTTAACTGCCGTCAATACTGCAACTCTCAGTAGGACTCAGCTAACACTCAGTACGACTCTTTAGACTCCAGAACTTCAGATATCATCAGCCGGTGCTCACGTCGCCGATGTGATTGAATTGTTACTTGAAACAAGAAAAAATTAATCATCTTTGAATGTAATTTTTGAAAAAAATCAGGAAAGTTGCAGACGAAATGTCACTTGAGATGAAAATTCCCCATTTTTATGGTCGTCAAAAAACGCAACAGCAAACACTAACGCACCGAGGATATCACGCTTTTTAAAACCCCTCTTGTTAAATATTTATATGCAAAACACTTTACTAAGAAAATCGAAACGACCGTTCGGAACAACAATTTTGGAAAACATGTCATCGATGGACCGCGAATTATAAAGAATTATTAACAACAGTCGATGCGGTCATCCATGGGGTTGCTTTTTAATGAAGTTTTTAAACAGCTTTTGGCAGCTTTTGTACTAAAACAAGTAAGACCGTTGCAGTCGAGTAGCCCGACTTCAATATACCCTGTACAATTGACAACGAGAGCGTAAGTTAAAGTCGGCTCTAACCGACTTCGATAAACCCGTTACTCATGAAAAAACATGTTTAACAGTGCTCCTGCGTTCCTTAGGGTGACCATCCGAAAAGTATGCAACCTTTTTTTTAGGGTGGGTGGGGTGGTAGCGGGGGGCTTGGTTCGCTTTTTTGCTCATAACTTCTGAACCGTTCATCCGATTTTTATCATTCTTTCGGCAAATCGATTTATTTTGCTAATTACTAACTATCTCTAGAAAGTACGAATCGTCTATCTTCAAAACTGTGGGAGATATAACGTTTTTTCCAAATTGCGGGGGGCGGGAGGGGGCGTGGCCAAAATTTGAAACAAACTTGATCTGCGTACAGATTAAAGAAGCATTTGTCCCATACATGTCAAACCTCTATCTTTTACCATCTCTGAGATCGACGCGTTCATACAGACAGACGGACGACGGACGGACGGACGGCGACGGACATGCCTAAATCGACTCGGCTGTTGATGCTGATCAAGAATATATATACTTTATAGGGTCGGAAATGTTTCCTTCTCCCTGTTACATACATTTGCACAACTTCATGATCCCCTTTTACCCATTTTTAATGGGTACAGGGTATAATTACAACTAAACCACAAAAGCTTAAATGCAATATCATTTTCAAATTCATAAAGCTAACCAAATTAATGTGCAAATATGGTCTAAGTGACGTGTACGACGTTTTTTATTTAAAATTATGATAATGTAATAAAGGTAAAATTTTAAAATATGCCCTACACATTCTGCAAAGTTTTTCAATGTTTATTGTATGAGCAGTTTGTGGATACTCACTTATAAATTCTTTCTCACGCGCGATTTAAAAAAAAATTGCTTGCGGCGCTTTTTCTTTTTCTAATTTTACCTCCAAACTAGAGATTAAAACCAAAACGAATTTCGGTTTCGCTCAAGGCATATACATATATTGGCGAAAACCTTTTTATACTCTGTACCAAAGGTACACAGAGTAATTAATTTTGTATGTTACATGATGTATGACCCTATAAAGTTTATATATTCTTGATCAGCATCAACAGCCGAGTCGATTAAAATACAAATCAAATACGAATACGATACAAATTAGCATTATGTATCGATTTTCCGAAGAAAAAAGAGAGACCGGATGAGCGGTTCTCAACTGATGAGCAAAATAGACCAGAAAACCAGTGAAAATGTTACAGTCTTTGTTTACGGAAACCGCTTGTTAAATCTGGACTTGAAGAATTGTTCGAAATATTGCTCTTTTTATAACCTTGCAAAGGGTATTATAATTTTGCCCAGAAGTTTGCAACGCATAGAAATATTCTTTTCCGGCCCTATAAACTATATATATTCTTGATCAGGGTGATGAGCTGAGTCGATTGAGGTTTGTCCGTCCGGCTGTCCGTCTGTCTGTTTCTACGCAAACTAGTCTCTAAGTTTTAAAGCTATCGAGCTAAAACTTTGCACAGAGTCTTCTTTTTACTGCACACTGCTAATATGTCGGAACCGACCGTATCGGATGACTATATCTTATAGCTCCCATAGAAACTATCGGTTGAAAAGTGGGTCTTTGTGAGAAAAACTTTTTTGTTTTTAATGTTAACGTCTCCCACTTCAGCGATTATTAATATTATGCGCTTTTACAAAGATTTGGAAGTTTTGGTCAAAATCGGATGACTATATCTTATAGCTGTCATAGGAACTAGCGGTCGAAAAGTGGGTTTTATTTAGAAAAATTGTTTGTTTTAATGCTGGCGTTCTTAAACTCTGATGTATTAAAACATTTGCAAGGGTATAAAAACTTCGGCAAAGACGAAGTTAGCTTGGCCTTCTCGTTTGGAGTCGTAATGTAGCAATTCGCCCTTTTCATTTCGACAGAGCCTTTCAATGTTTTGTGTCTGGGAGTAAGTTTGTGAAATTAAATCTCAACTTTTGTTAATTCTTGATGATTTTTTTTCTCAGTCTTCTCCAGCATTTTAAAATTGTTTGAAAACTATGCAGGAAATTAGGGGTTAAATTCAATATTTCGGCTGTAATTATGAAATAAATTGAAATCATAAAAGTTATCAAAGTCACTTAGACCACATACAGCAATTTGTATATTGCTACTGGTCTGCTTTATGAACCTGGAAATGATAATGCAGTTGAACTCTAGAGGTAAGCCAAAAATTGTTTAAAAAAATGACCAAAAAATTTAAAAAACAGGTTCTTTGTTGCATATCGACTTTTCTATATAAGATTATCCGGTACGCACTATGATGTTCACCGCACAAAATCTTTTTATATAATATCCTAGGACAAAGATCTACCTATTCTGAAAAGCACAATAAGATCCGAACAATCTTGAGTGATCTTCAGTGCCCTTAGCCCCACCCTTAGCCAATTCCTAGATCCGCCACTGGTTGGATGAGATGGAAAGATTAGTTCTTACTTTAGGTAAAAGATTTTCAAAGTCTGTTCTTAGTGAGGTTCCCAGTGAGAAATGCCATCAAACTGCTCAAAATTTAATTCATCAGCGTTTGCCGTTTAGCCTGGGCGTTGATAATTCAGTCAGTCGGAAGAGATTGAAAATGATGGAATTTTCATGTCCAAAATCGACCATTCAAGTTGATAATACCAACTTACCATACGTTCTCATATGCTTTAAATTGGATACCAACCAACCTATTTGTTTAGCTTTAACATTGAACTTTGCTATTTAGAAGCAGGCAATGTGGTGTGGCCATGTAGGTGTGCGCCTCCTACATCTTCAGCGTCTTTGGTTGATTGCTTTGTGTCGTCTTGTCACTTGAATTGTTCATGGAATTTGGTTGCAATTTGCCCCATCGCGAGTTATTTGCTTCTGCCGCACTATTTATAGCCTGTCATTTGAATGGCATTCCATGCGCAACGAGAAGGGGGCATGGGATGGCAATCGGAATTGGAATCGGATGGGCGACGTAAACACACACACACACACACACACACACACACATTTTGCATTACACGTGGCGGACATTTTGTTTAGTTTTGATTCGTAATTACATAATGATTTATTTTTGCATTTTCATTGAGTTTTGTACAAAGTTGTGGGAGGATTGCAGTAGTCCGCATCCTTCACTTGCCACACAAAAACACTTTGTGGCAGCCGGCCCCAAGGGAGGGGGGCAAAATATTGAATTTGATTTATTTATTAGCTGTCTATTATTTGTTTATAAACAATAAAAGCCAAAAGAATGCGCATTTGAGGTTTATGAATATTTCAAGCGGCAAAGCAAAAAGGCAACAACAACAACGAACATTATTTTTATGGCAAATATTTATCTAACAGCGTTTTAGGCGCACATGCTTGCTGCTGATAGCATTGAAGAGGCCCGGCGAGAGGGAGACGGAGCGGGTAGGGAATGGGGCTGTCAAAGGCAAACAAAGCCTCGAGGTTGTTAATGTTGAAATATTAATGTGCGTTAATTACGAGGACAGCGGGTAGTAGCAGCCATCCATTTAGCTAACCAGCGCCAGCTCCAGCTCCGATTGTAGTTTTTTGTCTTGCTGTGGGAAGAAACTATTGGGAATATGTGCCCAAAATAGGCACGTAGTGGCTCTTTGAGGCCTTACAGCACGGAATCACAATCAAAACCAGAGCTCGTAAATAACCGTCAACACATATTTCAATGTGAACCCTGATTTTCCTTAAAACGAAAACAGAGCTGAAAGTGTTTTCGGTGTCCCTCGCTTTAATGTGTTGTGATAAAGCTAGCTTAACCAAACATTGCAGGAAGTTTTTTGGTATAAATACGCTACACATTTGTCGAAATCGGCCGCATCGGATGACTAAAGCATATAGCTGCCATTGGAACAATCGGTCGAAAAACTAGTTTTAGGGAGAAAATCTTTTATTGTCTTCAACGCAAACGTCTCCAAAACTCGTATTTTCTATGCTTTCACATAATTCCTCCAAGTTTGATGAAAATCGGACAACTATATAGGATAGCTGCCATACAAAAGATAGGTCTGAATAAAGTCTTAGTAAGAAAAACTTTTTTGTTTTCGATTGCTATTGCTTCCAAACTTGTTATTGATCAATATTATACTATACCACATGTCAAGTTTGATCCAAATCGGATGACTATGGCATATATAGAAACGATTGGTCGAAAAACTAGTTTTAGTAAAAAAAACTTTTTTGTTTTCAATGGTAGCGTTTTTATACTTTCCAGTTATGAATATTATCCGTTTCAACGCAATTTCGAAAAGTTTGATCAAAATCGGATGAATATATCGTATATCTGTCATATAACATTGGCAGCTATATTGTAACCCGGTTGTGTCAAGCCGAAGCTAGCTTCCCCTATTTATTAGTACTTTTTTTTTTGTTTTTGGTATATTTTGTAAAATTCTAGTTTTTTTTTTAGTGGTATATTTTTTAAGTTCTTGATAATTTTTTTGTTAAAGTAATACAGCCTTAAAAAAATATTTTTGCAGACAACCTCAAACGGTTGAGCGTTTTAAGGGTTTTCTTTTACAATATTTTGTATATTCTTTGATTTTTTAAAATTTTTTAATTTCTTGGTATTTTTTTTTAGCAATATTTTACAGTTTAACAAATAAATACCAGTTTTTGTAAATATTGTTAGAGCTGTGAGTTTTTGGTATATTTTTGAAATTTTGGTATTTTATAGAAATATTTATACCCGTTACTCGTAGAGTAAAAAGGGTATACTAAAGTCGTGCAAATGTATGTAACAGGCAGAAGGAATCATTTCCGACCATATAAAGTATATATATTCTTGATCAGCATCAACAGCCGAGTCGATTTAGCCTTGTCCGTCTGTCCGTCCGTCCGTCCGTCCGTCCGTCTGTCTGTATGAACACCTAGATCTCAGAGATAGTAAGAGATAGAGGTTTGACATGTATGGGACAAATGCTTCTTTTTTCTGCACGCAGATCAAGTTTGTTTCAAATTTTGGCCACGCCCCTTCCCACCCCCGCAATTCGGAAAAAACGTTATATCTCCTACAGTTTTAAAGATAGACGATTCGTACCTTCTAGAGATAGTTATTAATTAGCAAAATGAATTGATTTGCCGAAATAATGATAAAGATCGGATGAACGGTTCTCAAGTTGTAAGCAAAAAAGTGAACCAAGCCCTCCCCGCTACCATCCAAAAAATGTTGCATACTTTTTGAATGGTCACACTAAGGAACGCAGGTACACTGTTAAACATGTTTTTTCATGAGTAACGGGTATATCGAAGTCGGTTAGAGCCGACTTTATTCTACGCTCTCGTTTCCAATATATTTCGTTTCGCAAACGTCTTCAGGGCAAGACTACAAAAATAAATAAATATATCGGCAAAAAGAAACAGAAATCGTTTTTATACCCTTGGAGAGGGTATATTGAAATTGTCCGGATGTTTGTAACGCACAGTAGAAAGCATCTAAGACCACATAAAGTATAGACGCTCAGCGAAATTCAATTAACGGCAGGTCCGTTTAGTCACCTTAAAATGTATTGGAACCAGAAGGCATCTTCCAATCCTATTCTCCCTTTTACATTGGTCTCTCTATTCCTATTTTTAGCTTAAAGAGAGCATTAACAGTTAGTTTAGGCTAAAGCTTGCCCATTATTCAGAGTTGGTGAATGTTTTGAAGCGAAATTCTATTAAAGGCAGTGTGTTTCAAGTCCTCAAACAAGAAGAAGGTGCAAATTTTCTTAATTTGATAGTTTGATTATTTATACGTGTTTAATTTAAACAGATACAAATTATATTCTATTGAAAATTTCCCTCAATATTGATATGGGAAAGGGAAAAACATTATCATCTGAAGAAACAGCCAAAATCCTTGCTTACAAGGATACTGGCACGTCTAATAGGCAAATTGCCATTTAATTGAAAAGATCTCTATCTGCAGTGGATAATGTAATCAATTTAAAGCAGAAATATAACACAAATCGATCAAATAATAATAATCAAAAGATTTCTTCTCGTGTAAAATCCGCTATAATTCGGGCTGGCTTACAAAAAATGAAACTGCATCGCAAATAAGAGCTGACTTACAATTACCCGTTTACTAAGCGTCGTGATTTTGAAGAAAATGAAGTCTAAACCAGCTTTAAAGGAATCGCATAAAGCTGCAAGATTGAGTTTGCCGAAAAAACACATGTCATGGACCGATCAATGGAAAAAGGTAATATTTTCAGACGAGAAAAATTCAACCTTGACGGTCCAGATGGTTTTAATTATTACTGGCACGATTTGAAGAAGCCCGAATCCTTTTCTACTAAGCGGAACTTTGGAGGAGGTTCGTTAATGATATGGGCTGGTTTTAGTTACTTTGGAAGGACCTCCATATGTAAAGTGAATGGGCGTATGAACACGGAAAATGTTGGATGAAGTATTAATAAACTTTTTGGATCTGCAACCTACTTCAGACACCATTTTTCAGCAGGATAACGCTGCCATACATGTATCACGACTCAGCGTTAATTGGTTTCAGGAGAAGCAGATCGATGTAATGAAGTGGCCAGCACGTTCCCCAGATCTAAATCCTATAGAGAACATGTGGGGTAACTTAGCACGACGTGTATATGACGCAAATTCGAGTCGGTGCAAGAGCTCAGAATTGCTGTAGTCAATGAATGGGCCAAAATTCCTACTTCAGAGTTTTAAAAGGTCATAGACTCAATGCCAAAACGAGTTTTTGAAGTGATTTCAAAATCTGGAAGCTGGACTTTTCTTCAACAATAATATGTATAATGCTTTTTTGCCATATTATTTAAATACATGCCTTTAATTGAATTTCGCTGTATTAAAGTGAAATTTTTGAAAATAATTTGTTTGTTAATCTAACACCTGTTGACATTTGTTGAACTAATATCGTTATTCACTATTATTATTTAAAAAAAAATTGATTAATTTCTCATTTAATATTCCATAAAACGTAAAATATCCATGTGCCTTTAATTGAATTTCGCTGAGTTTATATTCTTGATCGGCATGACAAGCTGAGTTGATATAGCCATGTCTGTCTGTCCGTCTGTTTCCATGCTAGCTCCTCCGTCAGTTTTAAAGCTATTGTAACCAAACTTTGCACGAAGTCTTTTGGTACAAATACGCTGCACATTTGTCGGAACCGGCCGGATCGGATGACTATAGCATATAGTTGCGACAGGAACGATCGGTTGAAAAAGTAGTTTTAGTGAGAAAAACTTTTTTGTGTTCAATGCTATCGCTCCCAAACTTGTTGCTGTTCAATCTTATATGCTACCACACAATTCTGACAAGTTTGATCCAAATTGGATGACTATAGCATATAGCTGCCATAGGAACGATCGGTCGAAAAACTAGTTTTAGTGAAAAACTTTTTTGTTTTCAATGCTATCGCTCCCATCCCTCGGATTTATAATTTTTCTATGATTTCACATAATTTTACTGAGATTTATCAAAATCGGACAATTATGTATTATAGCTGCCATACAATAGATAGGTCTGAAAAAAAAGTCTTAGTAAGAAAAATTTTTTTTTTATATATAATATACTACCACACAATTCCGTCAAGTTTGATTCAAATCGGATGACTATAGCATATAGCTGCCATAGGAACGATCGGTCCAAAATGTAGTTCTAGTGAGAAAAACTTTTTGATTTTATATTTAATATATTTATTATCTGTATTTTTATACCCTTGCAAAGGGTATTATAATTTTGCCCAGAAGTTTGCAACGCATAGAAATATTCATTTCCAACCCTATAAACTATATATATTCTTGATCAGGGTGACGAGCTGAGTCGATTGAGCTTTGTCCGTCCGTCTGTCCGTCTGTCTGTCTGTCTATCTGTTTCTACGCAAACTAGTCTCTCAGTTCTAAAGCTATCGAGCTGAAATTTTGCACAGAGTCTTCATTTTACTGCACACTGCTAATATGTCGGAACCGACCGGATCGGATGACTATATCTTATAGCTGCCATAGGAACTATCGGTCGAAAAGTGGGTTTTAATGAAAAAATTTTTTTTGTTTTTAATGTTAACGTGTCTCACTTCAGCGATGATTAATTTTATACGTTTTTTATACAGATTTGGAAGTTTTGGTCAAAATCGGATGACTATATCTTATAGCTGCCATAGAAACAATCGGTCGAAAAGTGATTTTATTTAGAAAATTTGTTTGTTTTAATGCTGTCGTTCTTAAACTCTGATTTAATAAAACATTTGCAAGGGTATAAAAACTTCGGCAAAGACGAAGTTAGCTTGGCCTTCTCGTTTTTTTATTTTTATACCCTGTTCCCATTAAAAATGGGAAAAAGGGGATCATGAAGTTGTGCAAATGTATGTAACAGCCAGAAGGAAGCACCTCCGACCCCATAAAGTATATATATTCTTGATCAGCATCAACAGCCGAGTCGACTTAGACATGTCCGTCTGTCCGTCTGTCTGTCTGTATGAACGCGTCGATCTCAGAGACTGTAACAGATAGAGCCACAATTTTTGGCATGTATGTAGGTGTATACTGTACCCACATCGAGTTTGTTTTACATTTGGAAAATTCCACCTCCTCCATCTTTTAGCAGCGAAAAACTGTCTCTCTCTCTGTATGAACGCGTTGATCTCAGAGACTATAAGAGGTAGAGCCACAAATTTTGGCATATATGTAGGTGTTATTACCCAAATCAAGTTTGCTTCAGATTTGGCCAATTCCTCCTCCTTCTTCTTTTAACCACGAAAAACTGTCAGACCTAAAATTTTTAAGTTTGAACCGAATGATTGGATATATATTCTATTCTGTATACCACTACAAGATCCGAGCAAAAACACCGAAGATATGCAAGTGCGCCTCCCCAATTATTCAAATAAATTTTAAAATAAAAGGAATTCAAAGCTATAGGAACCACATTACATGGAACAGGGTATTTTGCTGTCGCAACACTCTTACTTGTTTGAACAACCTTTGGGAGTTGAGTAACTTAAGTATAGCTTTTTTAAGTTTTTTCTTATTTGTATTTTCTGCAAGTTTTGGTATATATTTTCATCGCATCTAGCTAGTTTTCGCTACACATTTTCAGTCCAGCTGGAAGGGGGGAAATGTTTGCACACAATCTAATGGCATTTCCACCCATCTGTGAAATTGACTGTCAGGTGAAAGCCACACGCGAATCCAAATCGAAAATCCGGGAGCTGTCGAGCAGCTGTTGGCCTCATCAATTCGATATCCGATTCGATGCGATGTGTGTCAATGCCATAAATTAGCCCAATCTATAAAGTGCAGGAATTACGAGGCAGGTGCTCCTCGAATTGCATTAATTAACAAGTAGCATGGGGGGGTGGCGGGATGGGGGTGGTTACATGCAATAACCTTCACCTGCACCCTAGAGGAGACAGGACTGACGCCATTGCGACATCCGACCTGCACAATTTGCAATCGAGTAGCTAATTTCCTCTCTCCCACCATCTGGTGGGTCCGTATGCTGTCACTTTGATTAGCCGTGTTTTTGAGTGAGGCGGACAGTGCCCAGGGATGGGATGAGCGTACATTACGTTTATGTAATCAGCTTAGTTGCTGTCATTTAATCAAATAATCATGGCCACCTTGGCAATTAGAGAGCGAGTGCTACTTAACTCAAAAAGAAGTGTCAAATCGAATTTGCTCTTCACCTAGGAAAAATTGGTCAAATTGCCGAAACAAACCTAACACTTGGTACTTTGGTACTTTTTATACCCGTTACTCGTAGAGTAAAAAGGGTATACTTAATTCGTGGAAATGTATGTAACAGTCAGAAGGAAGCATCTCCGACCCCATAAAGTATATATATTCTTCGACTGTATCAAAACTTTGATCTCAGAGACTAGCAGAGCTAGATCAACCAAGATTGAACTTTGAAACATCAAGTTTGTTTCAACATTTTGCCAAGCCTACTCCTGCCCCGGCAATAAAAAACAAGTTAAATAACTCCCACAATATTAAAAAAATCGATCTCTACTTTTCAAATCAGATTTATATACCCAACATCTATAATATCAGAAACTTTCATAAAGATCGGTTAATAAATAACGGCCCTTTTGTCATATATTTGGGATCGGTAAATGTTAATAAAAAAATGTGGCCTACTTTTCGGCTTTTCCTTAAAGGGGTATTCTCCATCGAGGCTGATTTATGGACCTCTTTTAAACAAAAATCTTATCTGAAAACGCAAAGAGTTTTACCAACTCTGTTTTTTTGTATTATGATACAAACAGATTAGAGTAAACAAAAAAGTTTTACTGCTTCGATACGAGGGCTATTCAAAAAGTTCTCGGTCATCAAAATGGGTGTCCAAAAATAAGGTATAGTGCTGGCGGCAATGATTCCAAGTCTCCAGGTTGTTGGGTTATAATCAGTCATAGATGTCATTCTTGTCGGACCCTCGAAAAAATTTCGTTAATTTTTTTGACAAAATATCGGCTATTGAAAAATGAAAATTCGATTTTGTCCCATTTTTTGTAGCTTAAGCCCCATACGGACATCAGAAGAAACGAGAAGATTCATACAAAAATTGAGGGAAGAAGAAGCAGAAGTTACAACTTCGCCTCTTCAACTTTTTGTATGTACGGAGGTGCGAATTTGAATGTTACTTTTAACAGACAATGTTGCACTTAACCGCACATTTGTGAAGACTATGTAAAATGGTTGTGGGCCTTATTATACTTTGAGCAGCAGACGCAGCATTAAGAATGCACCATGTAACTTCACTCTGTTTCTACCTGCATCGACGAGCTGAAGTGCTTTTAGCTAAAGTGATTTGAAAAAATAAATATAATAAACATGGCAGAAAAACAAGAGCGAAATAGTTGTTTTGAATTATTTTTCCATGTCAAAAAAATGTCTTTAATTTTGGCGGTGAAAGAGCGGAATGTCATTTGTGATCTTTTCCACCCCAAGCATTCGGACTTAATTTTTGTGAACAAGGCTTGAGGAGAAGTGGCCGAGCTTCTACAAAAAATCAACTTGGCATCAAAACAAAATACAGATGATCGAGCAGTGTGACCTACCGCCAACTAAATTAAACATACCAAATACTGAAATTTTTGGCGTAATTTTTTTCTTAAGTCTGGTAACACTGCTTTTACGTTCCACGGCAACGAAACATAAGGAGAAGTTAGCTAAATTACGTACTTCGGATGTCCGTATGGGCCTTTAGGGTAAAAAAATAATATAATTTTGTTTTATTTTATAATTAAGGGTCAGACCAGAATGGTGACAATTCTGCGTCGATTTCATTTTAAATCATCAAAATCGGCTTAGTGCAACTGGAGATATGGACTGGTCGTGCCACAGTGGTTTCGAGATATATGCGTTTAAAGTTTGAAGTAATTTAAAAATTTCTTGTTTTATCGAAGATCTTCTATTATCGATCTTCTAAAGTATTTTGAATTACAAAAAATCCCCTTGGGACGATATTTTCAAATATCCAAGCTGTAAAATAATAATAAGCGCAGACCTATTTGAAATTTGTATGGGAATACATAGGCAGATATCCTAATAGTGTGTGTAAATGTGATTAATGATAGTTACAGGACACGGTGAACATATTTCTGCATTTAAGGTAAAAATATATTCACTTTTATTAGGCGTAGTTAAGAAAGTTACCAGCATTCAATGTACACAATGCAATGACTTCGATGAGCCGACGGTGCTATAATAATGCTCGATGGAGCATATTAATATTGTGGTAACTGAGTACAGAGCTAAATACATCTCGACTTGGATGCAACTTCTCCTTCGGTCTGCAAGCTTTGTTATTGCGCATGGTGCCTACATATGCCAATCGTTTTGTCATCATAATCGCGCCAAGTCGTATGACGAGAAGAAATTATAGGCATTTACTGTTAGTCCAAAACCAGCGTATTTTTCGATCAATTTCAGAACAATGTTCTCTCGTTGTTTTACAGCACGCTCTTCATTTGGAACAAGTTCTTCACAAGTACACAGAAAAAAAAAGATCAAATATCAGCCCTATCTTTAATAATATCGAAAGAATATCAATATTTCATATCGATGTGATACTATTTCTAACTAAACATATGGACGCTATAATATCACCTTGAATTTTTTTCAGATGAAGGCCGATTTGATACTCAAAATACCCGTATGATACTAAATATCGTGATCTTTTTTTCTGTGTATGTTCCAAACATCATCATCAAAAAAAAGTTCTAAAAATAATCAAATACATTTTAGCATAGTTTTATATCGGTGCGCAGACATCGTCGCCCTGTAGATAGGGTCTCCGTTGTGGCCCCACAACTCAAGAACTGGCTGACTGTTGGACCTGAATATGCCGGCAAACAAAGTTGGGCCTAAATGGGCGTATATTTTATTTTAAGTTACGGGTTTCGTCGATTCTTGTCAGACCGCATAACTCCTGGGCCTTCCGGTTAGTTTCGCGCATAATTATACTGACTATCTCGGGTGTAATTAGCGATTTAAATATTGAGATCGGGTTTCGGATAACCCCTCGAGCCATGACCCATAGTGACAGAGTTATGCGGACGATGCGACCAAAGCTTGTTATCCTTTGAACGGTGTTTTATAATTCAGCTGAACGAGAGCAGCGACTTCATAGAAATCTTCTAAATTATCATCATCGTCATTTGGATCTTCGGCTTCTATGACGATGTCTGTCTCAGCATTGGTAGCCGCATTTTCTAAAGGGGACACATACTCAAGATCCGTGCCGTCATCGTCTTCGAATGGATCGGGGTTTTCGGCCTCTTCATCAGTACCGGCCAACCGTTCGGCTAACCTTTCTTTCATTTGATTTCTCTCTTCTTTCGATAAACTTTAATTTCATCTGGTGCGATTCACCACGTCCAACACATCATCATCAAAACTTGATGCTGATGCCATTTTTTACGGAAAAAACACAAAATTTAGAACTATTTGTATCATGCGGACTGGACATGGTCCCATTAAAAGGGACCACAGCGTTCTAAAATACCGAAATTGATAAAAATGATATTACAAAATTCAAGTTCAAACAGAAAAATTAATGATTCATCGTCTGTTCACAGCATCGTATAAACTTCTAACGCTATTGCTATAAATTTGGGCGTTCTACATAAACATTCTTCACACAACCCAGACAGTCCGAGTTTCAATCGCGTGCCACACCATTCATATTACATATAGGTCTACACAGATCTGCTTGTGCCGTTTGTGACTTTATTTTTGAAACCACGAATAAAACCGAATACAAACACATAATCTTTCGGATTTCGTGCTCATTGTGTTGTCAATAACCGCTTCTAGGAAGTCATGGACGAATTCGTCTCTAACACTCTAAACAAAAAACTTATACACACTTTTATATGCAAAAGGTCTGCACAGACCTAGTTGAACCTCCTAGGATTAAGCTTGCCTTGGGCTACACCGTCAATTGGAGTGGAGGACTGAGTAAACCTTTCTCCACGAGAGCATTTTTCCGCGCTTAAAGCGTGACGCCATTCTTTGGATTTTCTAAAAATCTCTGCCTACCCTTTGTAGCTTCTTACGCAAACGATGAAATCGCATGAATCTCCCGTGTCGATTTGACGCTGCTCAAAATTAGCTATTCTGAATGTATTCTGTCTATTGGCGAGGGGAAAGAATCCCCTGTGGCAAATTAATTCGCCCAATCGTATTTTGTATTTATTTATATACTCTGTACCCACCAAACTTTGTTTATAACTCAATCAATTTAAGTTAGAAGCCACACAAAGTGACAAAGAAGCCATAAAGTGTATGAAGTACTGCCCATCGCCGTTGTGGCCAGTGATACCCATCATATCCGCAAATCGATAAATCGTACTGATTACTAAATATCTTCAGAAGGTACCAACCAAATATCTACAAAACTGTGGGAAATGTGGCGTTTTTTGCAAACTGCGGAGGCAAGAGGGGGCAAAAATTGAATAAATTGAATATTTTTTATTTATCTAATATCATTCTAAGGAATTATTGAGTTAGATTGGTTCTATTTTGTGTATTTGATGACATTTTGTTTCGTTTTTTCACTGATCATCTTAATATGATGTTTTTACTATTCTTAAAATTTTGGTGACCCCGACGTGAAATGGAAACCCATAGTCGGGGTCACCAAAAGGAAGAAATTCTTGCATTTTATTTATCCTTTTTATCTTTAACAATAACTTTAGTTTTGACTTTCAATAAATCATTGCATACATACAAACTTCAACCGTATCACACACACACACACACACACACGTGCACGTCAACCCTATTGTCATCCTATACATAGTAGCAGCAGGAGCCACAGCAGCTTCCTTTGTCTGTCACTTTGGCTCAAGCTGCCCTTAAAATCTGCCGTAAAAGTATCGAGAGAACTACAAAACAAACAAAAAACGTGGGAATATGCAAAAGGCCTATGGGCGGTACCCCACAAATATGCCCAGCCAGCACGCACCGAAAATTCTCAAATCAAAACCCAATACCACAACAGGTTGGGCCGGGCGAAGGCATCCTTCAAAGAAAACTGTCAGCAACTGTCAAAAGAAGTTAAACGAATAACGTTAACCAACGCCCACCCCCACCCCCGGCTGCACATAAGGCGGAGTTGTACGCTTTTCAAACAATAACATTGACAGCAGATCGGACCGTGTCCTGGGGTTCTTCGGTAAGCACGTTCTGCCACACAGGCCGGTTTATTTTTAGCCAAAGTTTGTATCCTGCCTGCGAAATCAAAACAATACATCATCATGGGGGCAAAAAGTTTATGTCCTATTGTTGTTGCTGTTGTGTCGATGAAATTGTGCATATTAAATATATAAATGTGTGCGTGTGTGTGTGTGTGTATGACAAAACGCAATGCAAAAAAGAAACGCCCAGCATTAAGCATTTATACTAATTTGTCGATAATTTCCTTTGAGTCGTAAAACTGTATGCTTATGGCAGGAGGGATTTACCGCTGCATGGGAATCGTACCAGTCCTCTCGACTAGTAATAGGCATTTTATCGATTGTGTGTCCTCGGTTCGTGTAAATACAACATATGTAAATGCGAGGGCCGCTACTTATATATTTAGTGGAGGCAAAACAAAAGGATCTTGAGGTATACCCTTGTGCCACTTACACATTCTGAATGATCTAAATGATATCATTCATTCCAGGTGATCATCGGCAACGGATATCGTTTATCGATATGCTATCGAAGTCTCAAGTGTCACCAATAGAAACAGCTGCTTCAATAGAACAAGGCAACAACCTACTTCTGATAATAATGTTGAATGTTTGCCAGTGGAACAAGACTATAAGAAGCTGTTTAAACGCTTAAAACTTAAATAATTAAACTGAACGCACTTTAAACAGCCAAGGCTAAAAATATAAGTAGCGGCCCTCGTAGAATACGCATATTAAAATGGGATTTTAATTGAATTGAAATGGGTTAAGGCTAAGAGTTTAGCCAGGTGGAGCTAATAACTGCATACATCACATACAATTTTCTTAGTAAGCGTTCACAGCCGACATTTGCAATACATAAAATTGATTTAAACTTGTTAGGTCATGCTCCATCGGGTCCTATAAACGAATTGAATAAGGAATCACATAGAATGAAAATATAAAATTGAAATTATGACGAAATATGTGCAATTACTTAAAAAAAAGTGCATTCTTTCCTTTGTCAGTTATTAGCTGTCACTTTTAGCTGCTTTAGAAAAAATGTGCGCGTAATTTTGTTTTACATTTGTTTGATTGCGCCCTTTTTAATATGGAGTCCACAAAAGAGCATTTTCGTCTATTTACTTTATTATTTCCGTAAAGGAAAAAGCCAGAGTTATTATTACATGTATGGGATAAAGCCCTAAAAGAAGGAAGGTCAAAACTGGTTTCGCAAATTCCGTTCTGGAGATTTTCCTTAAAGATGCGCCACGTTCAGGTCGGCCATGAGTTGTGATGACCAAACCCAAAGCATTAATCGAATTGGATGTCATGTAACTGAGCGTGAGATAGAAGTTAAATATACCAAAACAACCGTTCATTATCACATACAAAGTCTTGGACTGGTAAAACGATATTTGGGTACCACATGAATTGAAGAAATTCATTTAACAAACCGAATCAACGTTTGTGATATGCATCTTAAACGCAAGAATTCAATCCATTTTTAAAGCGAATCACAACTGGAGATGAAAAATGGATTGTTTACAATAACGTTAATCGAAAACGATCATGGTCCAAGCATGGTGAACCAGCTCAAACCACTTCAAAGGCTGATATCCACCAAAAGAAGTTAGTGTCTGTTTGGGGTTGGAAGGGGTGGTATATTTTGAGCTGCTTCCAAGGAACCAAACGATTAATTCGGATGTTTACTGTCAACAACTGGACAAATTGAATGCAGCCATCAACGAGAAACGGCCAGAATTGATCAATCGTAAAGGTGTCATTTTCCATCATGACAACGCCAAACCACACACATCTTTGATGACCCGGCAAAAACTGGGACAGCTTGCTGGGAAGTTTTGATGCATCCACCATATAGCCCTGACCTTGCACCATCAGACTACCATTTATTTCGATCTTTGCAGAACTCCTTAAATGGTAAAACTTTCGGCAATGATGAGGCTATAAAATCGCACTTGGTTCAGTTTTTTAGATAAAGGCCAGAAGTTCTATGGCGTGGAATACAAAATTTGCCGGGAAGATGGCAAAAGGTTATCGAACAAAATGGAAATTATATATTTGATTAAAGTTCATTCTAAGTTTGATAAAAAATGCATTTACTTTCTTTTGAAAAGTCCGCAATTACTTTTTATTGGCAACCCCAATACATGAATAAAATTTTTGACTTTTTCCAATTTGCTTTTTTAAAAAATAATTTAATAAAATTGGGAGATTTTTATTTTTTTTTTTTTTATTTTTTTTAAATATTTTTATTTAAATTTATATAGAAAAATTGACTTTTTGGAATATTTAAGCAAAAAAAAAAGACATACCCCTCAGGACTGCAATTCCTCGTGGCGAACGCACTGCCATCGCCCTAAACTATCAGAAGAAAGCTAAATACACAACTTATTTTTAGTTAATTTTTTACCTATTTATATTTTAAGCAAAATACGCCTACTTTTTCGGGGCAGTTGTCATCATTTTCGAGAAAAGATAGAAATTAAAGGCAAAATGAAGTGACAATTCGTATGGAAGAAATGATATCATTTTCTTCATTTCATGAAATGAAGCTTCATTTGTTCAGTGGAAATAGGCTATAAGCAAGCAATTGCAAATGAAAATCAAGTGATAATTAAATAAAGAGACCTGGAGTAGCAGAAACTCTAGAACACCTTATATGCAGCTGCCTAGCAATCGCCACGACATGATTAAAACATCTGTACTCCCCAAAATTTACCTCTCTGGAAGAGGCGGCCAAGAGTTCCCTCAAATAACTATTGCCATTTGCCAAAAAGTGAAAGATCCTCCAGGATTTCTAAAGGAAAAGGTGCCCCAAAAAAAGCACCCGGCCTCAGTAAGGACCGTAAGGTTTAAATAAAGAAAAAATGTTAACTGAAACAATAAAAGCAAAGGCCAGTACTCGACATGCACGTTACTACCAGACCATAGCAATATGGGATGTAGAAAAGAGCGAGCACATGCGTGGTATCAAGAGTGGCCATGAAGAAATGTAACGAAATTTTGGGTCGCAGAAACGAGCTGTTTGAACTTTATATCAAAGAATTTGCACAGTCAAATAATAAAAAGGATTAAAGAAGCATTAAAGAAGAAATGAACAACCAACCACGTTTTTTATAAAATTTTTTTTATAGTTTTACAGCATTTCCTCAATTGCATTTTTTTCCAAAATGCCTCAGCTGATCGTAAAAGATGTTGCTCTAAATAATCATTTAATTATGGTTCTTGGGAGGTTTAATCTTTATCACTTTGTACAGCTGTATTGTTGTGCATTAGGATGAAATTGTGCTGCTTGGAACAAGCCCTTATGATGGACGTTGCTACCTTTGGCGATTGCACATCTAGGTTCGGAGTTGAACTACTCCGGAGTCGGAGTATCCGTCATTTAAACTTGCTAACTTCGTCTTTGCCGAAGTTTTTATACCCTTGCAAATGTTTTAATACATCAGAGTTTAAGAACGCCAGCATTAAAACAAACAATTTTTCTAAATAAAACCCACTTTTCGATCGCTAGTTCCTATGACAGCTATAAGATATAGTCATCCGATTTTGACCAAAACTTCCAAATCTTTGTAAAAGCGCATAATATTAATAATTGCTGAGGTGAGACACGTTAACATTAAAATCAAAAAAATTTTTCTCATTAAAACCCATTTTTCGACTGATAGTTCCCATGGCAGCTATAAGATATAGTCATCCGATTTGGACAAAAACTTCCTAATCTATGTAAAAGCATATAGAATGAATAATTGCTGAAGTGGGAGCTGTTAACTTTAAAAACAAAAAAGTTTTTCTCACAAAGACCCACTTTTCAACCGATAGTTCCTATGGCAGCTATAAGATATAGTCATCCGATCCGGTCGGTTCCGACATATTAGCAGTGTGCAGCAAAAAGAAGACTCTGTGCAAAGTTTCAGCTCGATAGCTTTAAAACTGAGAGACTAGTTCGTGTAGAAACAGACAGACGGACAGACAGACGGACGGACAAAGCTCAATCGACTCAGCTCGTCGTTCTGATCAAGAATATATATAGTTTATAGGGTCGGAAATGAATATTTCTATGCGTTGCAAACTTCTGGGCAAAATTATAATACCCTTTGCAAGGGTATAAAAAGTCGAAAAGGGTTCGTTTGAAAAATATGTTTCTACCAGAGGTCGCATAAAACGGTCCCCCGTTTGCCTGTGTCAGAAAACGACCGCTTTCGTGCGATCACATTCAATAAAGGTACCAACCCAACCGACAACTACGCTCTCTGCCTCTCTTTGGTTGTGAGAGGAGAGAAACACATTTATTTTTAAATTTTTCTGTCAGGTCTGGCTCGGGCCCTTTTGCCAAAATTCACGCATTCAAAAGGTCTTTTTTGTATGTATGCATCGTTGTGTAAGCATACAACAACAACAATATAAATGTGTGCGAAAAACTATATGCCTTCTCTCTTTCTCTCTCACGCTGACTCGCTCTCTGTTAATGCTTAACTCTGGCGCTCTCTTGAGTCTGCAACCGAATGAAACAACCTTTTGAAAGTTCGGTCTTCGTGAAGACCGCATTTGATGAGCGATTGACTGAATTGGGCCTGGCATAAGGTTGCTCTCAGACCGATCGGTGCTGTGTGTTCAACCACGGCCACCGAGCAGTGAGCGAAATCGCTGCTTAAATTCGGTTGAGGGAAGACCGAGCCCGTTTTGTTTTTGTTTTTTTGGTCAGTGACGTGAGCAGAGCGAACTGAACATTGGGTTGAGAGTTATTTGCGAGCTATGGTTTCTACTAAATTTGTTCTAGAATCTATAAATTTTCAATTCACGTAAATGAACTCATACAGGTTTTTTTAAGCTTAAATATTCGTACTTATTTAGATAGTGTGAGAACGTTCGAAAAACGTTCTCTCATTGTAAATTCAATCCCGATTTCTACAACTGAATCTTGGGATTCAAACTTATAAACGTGTTGTTGCTTCAAAGGGAACTAATAAATAAAAGCATGAATGATTCTCTCCATATTAATCTTCTGATGAAATTGAATCTTTCTAAGTAGTAAGAAAAACAAGTAAGACCGTTCAGTCATAGCCCGACTTCAATATACCCTGTACAATTGACGACGAGAGCGCAAGTTAAATTCGGCTCCTAACCGACTTCGATAAACCCGTATTCATGAAAAAACATGTTTAACAGTGCTCCTGCGTTCCTTAGGTGACCATCCGAAAAGTATGCAATGGGGGGGGCTTTGTTCGCTTTTTTGCTCATAACTTCTGAACCGTCCATCCGATTTTTATCATTTTTTCGGCAAATCGATTCATTTTACTAACTATCTCTAGAAAGTACGAATCGTCTATCTTCAAAACTGTGGGAGATATGACGTTTTTTCCAAATTGCGGCGGCGGGAGGGGGCGTGGCCAAAATTTGAAACAAACTTGATCTGCGTGCAGATAAAAGAAGCATTTGTCCCATACATGTCAAACCTCTATCTTTTACCATCTCTGAGATTGACGCGTTCATACAGACAGACGGACAGACGGACATGCCTAAATCGACTCGGATGTTAATGCTGATCAAGAATATATATACTTTATATGGTCGGAAATGTTTCCTCCTCCCTGTTACATACATTTGCACAACTTCATGATCCCCTTTTACCCATTTTTAATGGGTACAGGGTATAAAGAGAAAAAGTGACAGATATCAAATCTGTAAACGACTTCATTGATTCTTTTCTGGGTATTTAAAGATTGCTTGAAAATTCGAATGTATTAAAGCTTTGGAAAAACTATCATTGTGCTTACAACTGATTTTAAAAGATAGCTTGCATGATCGGAACGGTGTAATATGTCAAGATCAGCCTTAAGTTCTGCCGTCAGTTCATCATTCAGTCACGTGTGTGCGCGCGCCCTTAAAATTTTTAAGTAATTTCCAATATAATGTTGTCAGAACTAGCGATAAAACAAAATTATTCCTGAACCCCGGTACGAACCTGAACCTTGGTTGACCGACCTTTTAAACCCGCTCCGTGAACCCGAACCCAAAATGTTTCGCGGCTTCGAACCCCGGAGTGAACCTCTTGCGATTTTTAGGAGTTTTGCAGCTCTGATCTCCACCAAACTTTGCACGAAGTCTTTTGGTACAAATATGATGCACATTTGTCGTAACCGGCCGGATCGGATGACTATAGCATATAGCTGCTATAGGAACGATCGGCCGAAAAACTAGTTTTAGTAAGAAAAACTTTTTTCTTTTTGTATGCTATCGCTCCCAACCCTCGTATTTATAAGTTTTCTATGATTCTACATAATTTCACCGAGATTTAACAAAATCGGACTACTATATAGTATAGCGCTATACAAAAGATAGGTCTGAAAAAATGTCATAATGGAAAAAAACTTTTTGTTTTTTATGCTATCGCTCCAAAACTTTGTAAAGATCAATATTATATACTACCACATAATTCTGTTAAGTTTGATTCAAATCAGATGACTATAGCATATAGCTGCCATAGGAACGCTCAGTCCAAAAAGTAGTTCTAGTGAGAAATACTTTTTTTCAATGGTAGCGTCTTTATACTTTCCAGATATGAATATTATCAGTTGCCACACAATTTTGGAGAATTTGATCAAAATCGGATTAATTTACTGTATAGCCATATAACAAACTGGCAGCATATATCATGCTACAAGGGTAGCTTCCCACTATTTTTACGTCTAAAAATTACATACATACGCCTTGAAGAGTTACAGAATGAACTTGCTTCCTATTCTAGTAATCTGTGGCGTTTCCTACAGGTTGCTTAATACAAATGTGAAATCCATCAATTGCCGTAATTGCTCCTGGAATTTCACGCGATTTTTGTTTGAATATTTGCGCAGTAAGTGCTTGCTGGGAGTCATTTGGCCAATTCACATATGTGGGCATCAGCCTTGATGGAGTCTCTGTTGTATAGTAAAGTATTTGGTGGCCAGAACTTGTTGGAATGTTGAATCGATCACCAACAGACGAACGGGATTCTTGTTTACTTAGTAGCCAAATTGAAAATTGCATCTTCTTTGGTAAAGATACATTTTGCAAGAACATGTTTTACGTATATAAATGTATTTTTGAAAATTGTGAGTGACATCATGAAATGTAACTTGAATCGGTTCATTCTATACCTGGGAACTGTATCCTCTAGTAAATTATTTTTAGAGAATGCGATGTCTTATGAGTATGCGGTTTCCCCAATAGAGGCCAGAATTGGTGGCACGTAGAACAGATCAGCAATTACTCCCGTATAAGAGTCTTCAATCTCACAAAAAAGCGAACAAATTGAATTAAAGTTTTCACAATATATTTTTGTGCCCTGTCATGTTGTCAGTTTAATTTTAGTTTTGGGTGAAACATATCACCAAACATACTTTCATTGTTAGATTCCATCTCAGCAAAAATGATTGTCAAATTTACCAATCGCAATCGATAATTACTGTATTCAGCAGGTGAAATCGGCAATCATAAATCACAAATCGAAATAATCTGCTGAATACGCCAATTGTGAAATCTGCTAAAAAGAGAAGTGAAGGGCTTCTAAATTCAGAGTCGAAACGACCGCTTTTTTCGCATTCGTGAATGATACAGCCTATCGAACCCTTGTCCTTTCAAAAGTAGAACCGAATACCAGAACAGAGACAGCTTTATATAGTTATTTATTGGTTATATTTTGTGTATTTATTGATAATTTTTGCATAGTTTTTTTACGATATTTACCTGTTCAAAGATTTTGGTGACCCCGACGTGAAATAGAAGACTGTAGTCGGGTCACGGTCACCAAAATGAAGAATCTTTTTGCTCAATAATGACTGAAAGCTTAACCGATCTTTATTATTTCGATACAAAATGCTAATTACTAACAATCTCTACGAAAGTACAAACCCATCTATAAATTGAAGATATGACATCGTAAGAATGATTCCTTCTCCTTTGTTACCCATACTTTTTGGAAACCCATAGTCGGGGTCACCAAAAGAAAGAAATTCGTGCAATTATTAAGAAGATTTTATTGAAAACTGTTTAAAATTGAAAATCATTGTTAAATCTGCTAAAAAGAGAACTGAAGGGCTTCTGAATTGAGGGTCGAAGCGACTGCTTTTTCTTACTCGTGATCATACTGCCTACCAAACCGTTGTTCTTTGATAGAACCGAATACCCGAACAGAGACAGCTTTATGAGGCAGAGCTGAAAGTAAGTGTGACAACTAAAACTTAGCGAGTGCTGAGACGAAAGTACTAAGGGTTACTTACAGAAACACTCATAGAAATTCTAATACTCTTCTTTATGATTGATGAAAATAACAGTAGAGAGAGCCCAAGTGTCAATGAATATAGACGGTCTTGCTGAACAGCGCATACATTTAAGTCTTCACCAAATCTTTGCAGTGGTTTCGTTTGATTCGATGAAAACTCGGTATTTCTAGTTTATTTCTACCCACGTTCTCAATTGCTTTCCCAAAGCCACCATCAAGACTCCAGCGAAGCATTAAACTTTTTGTTCGGTCAAGCAAATGCTTTAATCGCGTGACTCTTCTTTCGTTTCGACTGCCAAAGATGAATCTATCCCAAGGAAAGTTACAAATTATTAAGTAGAATTAGTTTCGTAACAGATTAAAAGTGTATAAATAAAACATAATTCCACCTTCCACAATCCTTAACAGTTTTCAAAGCTTTTCACATAAGGTCTCCTTCAAATGGGGCAAAAGCCTTGCCATTTACTAAATGTAAATACCATTGCCGGCGCTTTGTACTCACGGTCTTGGGTCGCTTCAAAAGGTAACATTGCCACTCGAGTGCTCATGTAATATGCCATCCTCCACCCCCATACCCCTCGCCATCAGTTAGCGTACAATGTTTAACTGAAGACGACGACAACGGCAACGTTGACGCTGACAATAAGCTCACAAATGAAATAAATAGCAATATTTTTGCACTTTACACAATTTATTGTGTGTACCGTCGTTATGTTTCCCTTTCATGTGTCACTAATCGCTGGGACGGGCGAATTGCGGGCGAATTGTGCACGACTTTCGTTGCATTCGGCGGGTATTATCCATTTAAATGGCTAATGGAAAATTTGCCCCTCCGTCGTATGCGTAATTAATGCGCTTAAAAAGTATTAAAATTAAATGATGCTCGCAGCTTACAACCGAAAAGAAAAAATTTACAAAACAAAAAAAGAAAAATTGAAACAAAGGACACAGGACGAAGGACCGAGAACTGAGGACAGTAATAAGCGAAACAAAATTTTTGAATGCAATCGTTGAGAGCTCGAAGCGTGCACGGAATTAAAACTTTTTCGTTTGGAAACTTTCTTTGTGAAGCTTGCGTTGCCCCGCTGCTCCCGCTGCTGCTGGCATTTTTGATGGAGCAGCGCAACAGGGCTGTGGCGAGGAGCGGGAGGTGGTGGGAGGGGCGACTCTGTAGCTGACAATTGCCTGAGAATGGGGATATCACATTGTTTGTGGCTAATTGTACGAGCTGAAGGTTTTGGACTCTTAAGTGAAATTGTCTTGATAAGCTAAAGAAACTTATTTGCAGGTCTTATCATGATTTGTGCTTGTGGACTCTAAGTGAAATTGAACGGCAAAGCCACAGCATGTATGTATGTATTTTGGTTAGAAAGTTTTGTTTAAATGGTCTGTTATGTAGCTTAAGTGAAGGTTGGAATGTGTGGATTTTATGTGCATCCGATGTGGGACTTAGACAAAAGTTGTCTGGTTAATTCATGATTGAAATGTGTGGATTTCATGAACATTTTAGATCAAGAACAGCTGTCTTGCCAAGCAACATTCTATATGAATTTTGTGTAACTTAAAGCCCCATACGGACATCCGACGTACGTAATTTAGCTAATAAATTAAGATAAGTTTCGTCACCGTAGAACGTAAGAGTAGTGTGACCAGACTTAACAAAATATTACGCTGAAAATTTGAGTTTTTGGTATTTTTAATTTAATTGGCGGTGGGTCTAGCTAAAAGCACTCCTGCTGATCGATGCAGGTAGAAGCAGAGTGACTTGACATGGTGCATTCTCAATGTAGCTTCTGCTGCTCAAAGCACAATAAGGCCCACAGCCAATTTACATAGTCTCCACAAAAGTGCTGTTCAACGTAACATTGACTGTGTCTCACCTCCCTACTTGCAAAAAGTTAAAGTGGCAAAATCGTAACTACTGCTTCTTCTTCCCTCAATTTTTGTATAAAACTTCTCGTTACTTTGGATGTCCGTATGGGCCTTAATTGAAATATCATAATTATGAGGGGAATTGTACTAGAGTTTGTGATCCTAGACCTATTTGTATTTGTTAGCTTAGTAAAATTACTAAAGTCTCCAAATATATGAACGTTTTAGTGTATAATAAAAATCTATGTGGATCGTATGTATATATCTTTATGAACCTTATTAATTATTTTTTTCGGATGACATTTCGGAAACATTCTTTGGTCTTTCAGAAGAGATACCTGTAACTTATACACAGTGTTTAGTGAGATTGAAGTGTACTTCCGAATGGCATAAAACATAATTTAATAATAGGTATTTGCTGCGAAATAATTGATCACAAAGTTTCGTGACGCACGCTACAAAAAGTGGAAGTCTCTTAAGTGTGTTTTTTATACCCTTGCAAAGGGTATTATAATTTTGCCCAGAAGTTTGCAACGCATCAAGCATAGAAATATTCATTTCCGACCCTATAAACTATATATATTCTTGATCAGGGTGACGAGCTGAGTCGATTGAGCTTTGTCAACTGTCTGTTTTTCTGTCTAACGGGTCTATCGAAGTCGGTTAGAGCCAGAGTCTTCTTTAACTTACGTCTCTCATATGTCAGTTTAATGCTATATCGTGCCATAGGCACATCGGTCAATTATTAATATTCTTCTTTTTACTCACTGATTATTAGAAGTCTTGGTCAAAATCGGATGACTATATCTTACAGCTGTCATAGGAAGTATCGGTCGAAAAGTGGGTTTTATTTAGAAAAATTGTTTGTTTTAATGTGGCGTTCCTAAACTCTGATGTATTAAAACATTTGCAGGTATAAAAACTTCGGCAAAAGAACTAATTTGGCCTTCTCTTTTTTCGTAATTTTTAGCGAATTTCGCATACTAACAACACACAATATCTATTACCTTAAAAGAAAGATGAGTGTTAAAGGAATCTAAAAACTTTTTGCAGCCAAAATACTTTCTCGTTCGGATTTTAGAAAGCAAAAAGAAATTTAATCTATAGGCACTTTTATAAAAAAAAGTAAAGGGAAGCTAACTTTGGCTGGACCGAAGTTTACATACACTTGGAGCATGATATATGTTCTGCCAGTTTTTTATATAACAGATATAAGATATATTTATCTGATATTGATCAAACTCTCCAAAATTGTGTCGATACAGATAATATTCAAAGGAAGGCTCTACTTTCATTTTTTTTTTTTTGATAGTATTACAATTTTGGAGTTACCTATAGAATTCAACTGCACTTCATTTCCTCCATAATTTTCAAACAATTCTTTGTTCAACATGAATTCCAAAATATATGAAATAACTACGTGTTCATTTTTATCATCAAGCTAAACGAAATTCTGAAATTTTAGGTTGAGCACAAAATGCCTTTGACCGTCTAAAAATTTTCAAAACGTGGGGCAGACACAGTGATAGAGCAAATAGGTTGAATCTTTAGATTGCTTTAGTGTTTCTGAGGTGCACCAACAAGAATTAACAAAAGTCCAGAGCGATTTTCTTTCAAAAACTCAATTTTACACATAAAACATAGAAAGCCTCTGAGAAGGGCGAATTATGGCTCCAAAAACGAGCAATATTTCGAAAATTTATTAAAATCCACATTTCCGTAAACCAGACTGTATACATAAAATTTTTCAACAAATTTTGTCAACGAATCGATTGCGGTATCTAACTCTTCCGATTTCGATTACGGTTATAGTTATATTTTATGGAAAACGGGCGATTACTGCACAAGTAAAAAAGATTTAGGTCAATATAAATGCTGACACAAAATGAAAATTATTTCGGGTTTAGTCCCTGCTTTGGAAGTGAAATTGGAAAAAAGAAAGAGCGCCGCAGGGAAACTTTTTTTAAACGCGCGGATTTTATAATACAAAAATCTCGCCATTCTTATGTCTCATATTTTAAGCAGCGCTAAATTGAATCAATTTTTTTTCAATTAAATAATGAAAATTTGATACAAAAATCATGCGATTTTGTATTTTGAAAATATAAGAAAAATTTAACAAGAACCCAAAACTCAAATTGAGAAGGCCAAGCTAACTTCGTCTTTGCCAGGTTTTATACCTTAAATGTTTTAATACATCAGAGTTTAAGAACGCCAGCATTAAAACAAACAATTTTTCTAAATAAAACCCACTTTGACCAATAAATCCTACGACAGCTATAAGATATAGTCATCCGATTTTGACAAAAACTTCCAAATCTTTGTAAAAGCGCATAATATTAATAATTGCTGAAGTGAGATACGTTAACATTAAAAACAAAAAAAATTTTTCTCACTAAAACCTGCTTTTCGACCGATACTCCTATGACAGCTATAAGAATAGTCATCCGATTTTGACCAAAACTTCCAAATCTGTATGAAAGCGTATAATGTTAATAATCGCTTATGTGAGACACGTTAACACTAAAAACAAAAAAATTTTACTTACCCCACCTTTTCGACTGATAGTTCCCATGGCAGCTATAAGATATAGTCATCCGATTTTGACCAAAACTTCCAGATCTAGTGAAAGCGTATAATATTAACAATCGCTGAAGTGGGAGACATTAACATAAAAAACAAAAGTTTTTCTCACAAAGACCCACTTTTCAACCGATAGTTCCTATGGCAGCTATAAGATATAGTCAGCCGATCCGGTCGGTTCCGACATATTAACAGTGTGCAGTAAAAAAGACTTGTGCAAAAATTTCTAGCTCGATAGCTTTAAAACTGAAAAAGCGTTTGCGTAGAAACAGACAGACGGACAGACAGACGGACGGATCAAAAGCTCAATCGACTCAGCTCGTCACCCTGATCAAGAATATATAGTAGTTTATAGGGTCGAAAGCGATTATTTCTATGCGTTGCAAACTTCTGGGCCACAATTGCAATTACCTTTGCAAGGGTATAAAAATTGGCGTCTTATTTCCTTATAAAATGAAACAGGGCCCCAAAAATTAGTTTTTCGGTCTTACTTCATATCCTCTTTGAAGTTTATTTCATTTTGAAATTTTATTTATGAAATAATGCCCCAAAAAAGGAAAAAACGCCCCCAAATTTTAGCAAACAAAGTGGTTTTTTGTTTTCTATATAAAATATTGGGGCCTTATTTATTTTATTTACTTATTTCGCAGAGCCCCTCAATTAATAATCATTGAAAAAACTTTGGGGCTGTGTAGAGCAAATTTTTAAATTTTCTCTTAACATAATTTCAAATCAAACAAGTAAAGAAAGTCGGTCAAGCCCGACTATAACATACTTTGTACCCGGTGTATATGCTGAATCGCGTCGCTGCCACTGTGTTCATCTCATGTTTTTTCTCTCTCTCTCTCTCTCTCTTTTTGATGCATGCAATGCGGTGTGTTTGCGTGTTGTGGGGCGTCTTTATTACACTTTTTTTATCATAACTTGAGAACCG
The DNA here is from genome assembly GCA_018904235.1 of Lordiphosa stackelbergi. Lineage (NCBI taxonomy): Eukaryota > Metazoa > Arthropoda > Insecta > Diptera > Drosophilidae > Lordiphosa > Lordiphosa stackelbergi. The sequence goes on from JAEIFU010001025.1 coordinate 72,500, forward strand.
CTGATCCGATCTTTATCATTTCCTCGGCAAATAGATACATATTACTAATGAATAACTCTCTCTAGAAGGTACTAATCATCAATCTACAAAATTGTGGGAGATATGACGTTTTTTCAAAATTGCGGGGGCGGGAGGGGGCGTGGCAAAAATTGAAAATAAACTTGATCTGCCTGCAAGTATAAGAAGCATTTGTCCCATACATGTCAAACCTCTATCTCTTACCATCTCTGAGATCTGATTGTTTATACGGACGGACAGACGGACATGGCTATATCGACTCGGCTGTTGATGCTGATCAAGAATATATATACTTTATAGGGTCGGAAATTATTCCTTCTCCCTGTTACATACTTTTGCACAAACTTAATAAACTCTATGTACCTTCGGTACAGAGTATAAAAATGTTGTACGCGTCATTTGTAATTTGTTATTGCTTTTAAGCTTTGTGGTTAAATTGCTCAAAAATTTTAATGTATTCTTATTTATTTGACATTTGACAAAAATAATTCACATATTTGTAGATTAAAACCAAAAATTTTAAAAATAATTAAAAAAACCAAAGATGGCCGCCTCTCCCTTAAATATATATATAATTAATAATAAAATTATATTTTATAATTTCCGTTCCTTTAATTTTATTTATTTTGTTGTTAATTTGGGACCAAATTTACTAATTTGTCTTTAGATTTTTTTATATTTTTTTGTATTTTGCATATAAAATAATTTTTTATCATATTCTCTTTATTACTTAGTTTTTTACTATTTTGAATTTATAATTTCTTGACCCCGCCTTGACTGGGGATCGATCTCGGGAACACACTTGCACGTCGCAAATTGGCATGGGATCTTTTAATTTGCAACTCTGTCTCTTTCCTTTTCGCATTTTCTATACATCCCTTTCCTATTGTGAGAGTTTCGAAAATTAAAAAAATATCCTTTTAATCTTTTCTAATATCATTTGACAAAATTTATAGTAATTTGCATAATGTCAAATTAACCAGCCCATATCAAATTGATTTTTTTTCTGTGTGGTGCCCATATCGCTGCAGCTATATAAGATGATAGACCTGACTACGCTGACTATTAGTAATCTGCTGTGTTGACGTGGCCCTCCTCATGCCGGACAGCGCAGAGATGGCTTTCGTGGCATTATCGGCAGTGTGTTGGAGGTGATGCTTAAACGTTAGCCCGTGCTCCACCATCATAATTAGGTATTTTAGGGCAGGCTTCGACGTATTTGTGCAGCCATTAACCTGTATTGTGGCAACATCCACAATTTTCCTGCTGCTTATGAGCACTGCTTCCGTTTTGTGGGCTGCTGGGTGGAGCTAGTTCGCCTCTAGCCACTCTACAACCTAAAGAATCGTTGTGTTGGCTTTTGGTTTGGCATCCACGAGTTCTTTAGCGACAGGGACTAACGCAAGGTCGTCTGGGAAGCCATTGATATTGCGTCATACAAGACGTTCCACAATGTAGGTCCCAGTACTGAGCCCTGTGATATATCACAGTATACATCATCCGTAACGACTTGTTGGCGGCGAAGAGCTGATGTGTCGTACATAAGAACTTGGTTCTCGAAGTAGCTGCATATTGTGTTGCCCAGCTAGCCGTGTTAAATAAGTTGCGCCACCAGGCAATACCGTTTCCCACCTCCTTTCCATTAGGTGTCCACCGTGGCACTGCGTTAGTGTATGTGTGTGTGTTTGTAAAAGGTACTATGTACAGGGTATTTTGGAGTCGGGCCCCTCAACTGCAACGCTCTTACTTGTTTTTACCTTAAATGTGACTGTCGAACGTGATCGAAATCTTGGAAATGCCCATATGTTGGTGGTAAGAAATCTGTGTAGATCTTATTAGGCAACTTCATCCATTTAATACAGCCTTTTTAGTAGCTTAAGCGGCTATAACAGTATGTGGACCCTCCGTCAACTATTATTATTAACTTATTTCTTTGAATTCCTGATATTGATTGCTATGCGAAGCCTATTTAAAAGTCTAAATACATTTGTTTTTTTTTTTCAATTGCCTTTCAAGCGTTTTTAGCTAACATTTGAGCTTGTGGATCCTAAGTGGAACTTTTATAAGAATTAGTGAAATACATACACAAATTATTTTGCGGCTCTGTCTAAAATTTGAGCTTGAGAAATTTGTGTGAAATCCCTGTAAAATAGTTTTGCGAGACAAAATACCCAAATTGACTTTTAGGCGTCTCTAGCTGGGATTTGAGCTTGTGGATCTTATGTGGAACTAGTTTAAATATAAAATTTTAAATTTTAAAAAAATTGTTTTGCTTGAATTTGCTTTTTTGCGGCTCTACCTAAAACTTGAGCTTGTGGAACTTGTGTGAAAATTATTTGAAATTGTTTGACTTTTAAGCGGCTCTAGCTAGCAAGTGATCCTTTGTGAAACTTTTGTGGAAAGAGTATTACGTTGGCAGTGAAATTTTAATTTCTACCAGCATTCTAGGTTTCATTTTCGGCTTCGGAATTTGTAATAAATTTAATTTAACAATAACAAACTACAAACTTTTTGCTTGCTTTAATTGAATGAAAAATTTCCCTTGACTGCCTGAAAGTATGCAATCATTCTGAACATACACACGCACACACACACACAAACATTGTTTGCATATGGCAACTTGATAAGTCATTTGGAATATTTCCTGGCGTTTCATTTCACTGCAAAATGCGTTTTCGAGCAAATTTATAACCGGCAGTGAGTGCAGTGGATGTGCCTGTGTGTGTGTGTGTGTCGCCAACAACAAGCATAGTTTTCAATTTGTGTGGAAAAAGTTGTTTATTACACGTAATTATTTGTGGCCCTGAATCTCTCTCTCTCTCTCCCTCTCTCTTTCCTTCTTTCTCTGTGTGCTCTTTCCTGTCTATTTGATTGATGTAATTGACGAAGCGTTGCTTTCATTTGATTGATAGACTGATTGATTGACCAAAACGTACAGTGCAAGGCCATCATCAAATTTGATGGATGCGCGCGGAGCGCCTTAATCACAATTTACACAAGGTCGAAGTTTGGTGACCGAACCAACAACCCAACCAACCACCCACCCACTCGACCCCTTCAAGACTTCAATATTTCATTTGCCAAACAATCAGAGAGTGGTACAACATTTTTAGTACCTGGCCGTTTTCGTGTCTTGTGGCTCATCAAATATTTAAATGCCAATTTCACAAATATTGTATTGGTTGGCAAATTCAATTTGGTAAGTGTAACCAGCAGCAGCAGCAGCAGAAACAGCAACAATGAAAGATAATCATCAGCCTACCCACTTCTACGTAACAAACAAATACTCAAAGCGCAAGCGATTCGCAAGACAAGTACCAGAAGAGTAGACAACGAGTTTGCAACTTAAAGAATACTACTTGATATAAGTACGGTTTACTCAAATGAAACGAGAAGGCAAAGACTTGCCATTACAAATACACGTTCCAACCAAAAGTTCTGAGTAAGATTGTGCATTTAAATGTGAAACTTTTTCGGAGCGGGTAACACGAAAGGTGCTCCCAATTTTAGAACAAGTCTGATTGTGTAAGGTTAAAATTTTTTAGAAGTTTCAGACAGATTTAGTTTATATATTTGGAGATGGGACTTTAGGGTGCAATTTTGTGATGGAAAATGGTCTTAAGTCCACTTTTTTAGGAAGTGTAGAAGTATAATACAGGTTCTAAGGAATCCATACTAATAGATTGGACTTTAGGGTAGATTTTTGGGATGGTGAAGGTACCATCCATCCCCATAGAGTATAACACAGGTTCCAAGAAATCTATAACGACCATTCATAAGAACCTAAGTCAAAATTTGTAGGAGTTATACATAGATTCAGGTCATATAGATCGGACTTCAGGGTGGATTTTTTTGGGATGCATAAGGAACCTTACGTACCTATTTTGAACCTAAGTAAGAAAGTGGGTTCATCCTGACTTTAATATAATATGTACCCTGCAGTAGCAGCGCTGGCAGCGAACTTTCTTTTGGTCATAATTTGACCAATAGATGGCGCCCCTGCTTGATTTTCAAAACTGACAAATAGATGGCGTCACTACTGTAACCATTTTGGGAGCGCCTGCGGAGTCTTCAGTTGTCGAGTTGTTGAGGCATGAATCCTGGCAATTGATCCGCAAATCGAAAGACGCCATATGTCTGGTATTTCTCGTAGAAAAACATTGCAGCTGCTGTGTGTGTGTGGTATCACGACTATATCCATGTGGACATGATCGAAACGGTGGAGTCTATACGATCTGCATAAAACTTGAGATCGCTGACTTGACGCAAATTGGACTTCACACGGGACGATATTCAAAGCACCAGTAAAACAGCGGCCACAAACATGGAGAACGAAGCCAAAATTAAAGAGCTCGAGGAGCAGCTCGCAATTCTTAGCGCAAACCAACAACAACATTTCCTTCTACTGCGACACATCCGCTGATTGTATCCGTCTGTACGTGCCACAGAGTTTACGCTATCCAGGTTTTTCTTCAGTTCATGGACTATCGCATCCCAGTGGAAGGTCGACACTTTCTAGCAGAAATGCCGTCATCAATACGTCCGTTGCTAAAAGTCTGGGAAGATGCAGACCTCGACAAGCTTGCTCAAATTGCTGACAAAATGTTGGAGGCCACACCATTGCTGCGCAGCCACCTCCTACTGGAGCAACAACTGACTCTGACGTCAGCGCTATTTCATCGTCAGCTGCGATTAAGGAGTTGGGTAAAAACATTCAGCAACTCACACAACAAGTGGACAATTTACAAAACGAGCTTAAGATCCTTAAGTCAGCCAATCCGTCGCATATGCAGAATAATTCCCAAAGTGTTAAAATTCCGCCAGCTTTGTGTTTTTACCAAGAATTTGGGGACAAGGCGCGGCCAATCCGGCCGTTCCCATCAAAAATTTTAACGCATAAAGCTGCCGTCTAATAATTTGCAGCAAATCATCAGTCAGCGATCTTGTCCATTTTCAAACAACCCTAAAGGAAAGTCAACTTCATATCACGTCGGGGTCACCACTTTAGCTACTTGGTTTAATAGGTGTAACTAACTTTATTGAATATAACTTAAATGCTAACAATTATGTTGAGTTGAACAGCGCAAGGGGCAGCCAGCCACGGCGAGGGCCAACCAGACGCTCTCAAGAGCGCGTTAGGGATGGCATCACTGTGGCATCCCCGATCAATTCCCTCATGCGATAGCTGCAGCCACCTATCGATATTTATGGATGCTATCGATATAAGGCGTGTGCCATCGCTGACCAAAAGAGTCGCGAAATTTCATCATCGTTGCTTCAATCAAATTCATTTCTATGTATAAGCAAGTAGTATTATAATTAAATGAAGTTATTTACACGAATAACTACATTGGTGACCGCTACTGAAAGAACAATTAAACAATCATTAAAGTGGTTGTAATTCACTACAAAAACTTGTGACTCTCGACACGCACATTCGAGGGTGCTGCGGGACGGCGCTGTTCCGTCGGCGCCCAGACAGCCAACAACCGCCAGCTCCTCTCTTCACGGATCATTCGATAATGACAACGATGCACCAACAGCAACTGCAGGCCCCACCTCAACTACAGCGATTAATGGCTGCCCGCAAGTGATCCTGGTGCAACACTGGCACGCCAACCCTGCAAACATTTTGTCGGGTTACTTATCTCCCTCGTCAAAAAGTGAGTTTGGCGATAGTTTGAGCTGAGAGTCTGCTGATAGTTTTGGGATAAATTAGCGATATGTGGCATGAATTAATATTGCCCTATTTATATGGGCAGAGTGATAAATAAAACACTTGAGAATTACAAGCAGACATTTATGGGAAAATGCTTTCAAATGGATTCAATACAAGTAACCCCTTAGTTGCCGCGTCTCAGACGCGCGGCGTAGCGCAGTCATCCAAAATGTCAGTCCAAGGGAACCGAGCTCGAATACCTTCAGAGTAAGTCAAAGTTTTTCATGTAATAAATTTAAGTTTGTTTAATTCGTTCTTTTTCGTTTTTGAAATAATAAAATAATTGAGGGACCAGCAGCAATTAGCTTTCTCCACAAATATAATACAAAATGTAAAAATTTGTTGGCGCCAAACCTGAGGTAGTAGTTTCCATCCCTTAATCCGCTAGCTGTAAAGGGCGCCACTTCGACAAAAGGCGCTAGTGAGAAAAGAGCTTTGCAAAATCTCCTAACAAAACATTAGAGGTTTGATACCAACCAAAAGAAATTTCTGTGGCACCTAAGAATTGGAATTCGGTTGGAATTTGGTTGGAAGAGGTTTCTGTGGCACCCCCGATTATCAATTTGGAAGGTGACCAGAGTGGTTGCCCTGGTTGAGCGCTCCACTCTAACCGCCCTCCAGTTGCTTGGGTTCACCATCCTTATCAGCTGTAGGATTTTTTCTGGTTCCGCTGGGTAAACGGGTAACCATACTCGGGCCCTCGGACAAGATGGTATGTCCTTGGCGTCGACCTTGCTGATGGCGGCCCTGTAGAGATCCACAGATCTTTCATCCTCACAAGCTACCAGACGGATGTTCCTCTGGAACCATCCTATGTTGTGGCAGCCTGGAGGTGTCCCTGGGTTCTCCAAGAGCACATCCAAAGCGACGCGGCTTGTTGCCGCCTCAATCCACTTCCATTGGTGAAGTGGGATCGCACCGAATGGGTGTCCTTCGTCCAGAACACCCACGATTCTTTTGTTCTTCGCCATCTCAGCGAAGGAGACTCGAAGAGGGACGAGAGCGGTTGGTGCTCATCCATAGACCGGTCCCTCTTCGATGATGGTGGCACGCCCGGTTGGGTACCATTCTGTGGCGGAAGAGAAGTTGGGTATAACCTTCCTTGCCCAGACTATATCCTCCTGGACTTTGGCATAGTCCTTCTTCGACGTCTGGTCCATCCTGATTGTGAAACCTAACCAAGGTCGAAATTTCGCGAACTTATAGGCAAACTTCAAAATGGTTTTTCGGAATAAAAATCAAATAGTAAAAGAAACTCTAGCATTAAAACCCAATGTCTATTACTTTTTTTTACAGGCTTTTTAGCCTTTAAGTAACTTAACCGAAGATTCATCTCAATTTCGCTTTATTCTGTTCACTGGTTACTGCCTCACTCCTTAGCCTTTCGATTTAGTCGTTTCCTTTTTTGCCAGTTTTTTTGGTAAGCATATGCATATGTATGTATTGTGTGTTTCGTTGTGTACAAGAGGAGGCTGGCAAAGTTTTATGGCCGCCAAAAGTATGCAATAATAAATTGAGCAATTGTCGCTGGCGGTTGAGAGAGCGAGAGCTCACGTAATGAGCATATTTGTAGCATACTTCGGAGCGTACGTGCGTATGTGTGAGTCCTTTGAGGCAAAGTTGATGCAAGTTATTTTTACTTTTGCTCTTCCCTCGTACTTTCAGCTTCGTTTCAACTTGCGCTGAATTTTGGCGATATATTGACACAGGTGTTGAGGCGTGGCACTGGGGAATCAAAAGCGAACGTTGTCAAATACTATACATACATACATACCTACATTAATGCGGAACAGCCGATGGAAGGCAGCTACTTTACTTATGTTTTTTTTGTATTTTGATTTGGTTTTGCTGGTATCTGCACTTAATGGCAACGCCACCAAAGAGATAAATTTAAGCAGCTGCCTGGGCACAGCTTTAAGTGCCTGGCAGGATGGGTGGGGGATGTGGAAACTAATGTGCGACCAAAGGGATTTTGGTTTTGCCTTTGTGTTCGCTTCTTTCTTTTTCTTATATATTACTTGAAACAAAATCAATCATTATAGAGAGCAAAGAAAGTGTAATTAATCCAGCCAAGTCTTCGTCTTGATGATTTTCGAACTATTTCGTGATACTTTGAACAGGGCTATTGAATCGGGAGCTAATTGATAGTTTTCGTGTTTGCTTAAGTTAAACTTAAATTTCTTATTGAAACCAGTTCGGCAAACTTAGAATTACTTCTTGATTGTGAAAATTACTTAAAATCTAAAACAATTGTGGCTAAATCTAAAATTGGTTGAATTAATTTTAAGATTTAATGTTTGGTACTTTGAACCAGTTCATTGATTTTTTAAATTAATTTCTTGAAACAGAAATGTACCTTAAATAATTTTCAATGGTAGAATTGAATACCAAAAGGAAGTAGAACTGTTCATGAAACTACAAACTGATTGAATGAATTTTGAAGTAAACTAGTTTGAACCAGTTTAATTCAGATCAATATTTTGGCTGGCTCTTCTTATTTAAATATTAAAATCAATTAATTCTTTTAATTGGTAGTTCGTTTTTATATCTTAAAACTAGTTCTGTGTCTTTTGAACTAGTATTTTGAATCAGAAATGAACATAACATATTTTGCAATAGTTTTGAACTAGTTCTTTAATTCAGAACCATATATTGATTAGATTGTTATCCAAATATTAACTCCAACTCAACTCAGTTAAGTTTTTGTCAACTATCCATTGAATTAAATCATAGTCTTTGGTTCTTTGAACTAGTTCTTTAATTATTAAACTATTTTCATCAATTACAAATGAACTAAATATAATTTTAAATGGTAAATTTTAAAGCCAAAAGTAGGTTTTTAGTTATTATATAATAAACATTTCATTTTTATTAAACTCCAAAATTTGCTTAATAAACGGTATCTTTAAAATGGGGTTTAATTGAGATTTTTATTTTTTGTTGGTTAAAAACAGGGGTAAATAAGGTTTTGAAAAAATTATTAAATATATGTTTTTTTATTTTTTATATATTTTAATTTTGAAATTTTTATTTTGAATTTTCAATTGTTCATAAAATTGGTTATAATAATGCGATTTAAGTCAAATATGCGCCGTTTTGTCTTGTTGATGACCGAGTTCCCAACGAGATGCCAACTTCATAATGCCCCTCTTATAGAAGCTCGCTTCCCTATTCGAAAAACTCGGAGAGCCAATTTTCACAGGACTCTCTTGTGGCCAACTTCCGACTACCAAGCTCGTTCGCCATGGACAGAAATAGGTGGTAATCACTTGGTGCGAGATCCCGGACTTGTATTCTCAAAATAATCCCATCGGCTCCCGGAGCTTCTGGCGCGTCACCAAAGATGTGTGTGGCCTGGCGTTGTCCTGATGGAAGACAATTCGGCCTCTGTTGATCAAAGATGGCCTCTTCGGCATGAGTGCTGCATTCAAGCGGTCCAGTTGTTGGCAGTACAGGTTCGAATTGAGCGTTTGGCCATAGGAAGCAGCTCATAGTGGATGATTCCCTGCCAATCCCACCAAACGCACAGAAGAACCTTCCTGGCTGTCAATCCAGGCTTGGCCACCGTCTGGGCAGCTTCACCGCTCGACCACGACCGTTTGCGCTTCACGTTGTCGTAGGTGACCCACTTTTCATCGCCAGTCACCATCCGCTTCAAAACGGGTCGATTTTTTGTTTGCGATTCAGAAGCGATTCGCATGCATCCATACGGGCAAAAATGTTTTTTTGCGTCAAGTCGTGTGGCACCCCCACATCGAGCTTCTTTTTTGAATCCAAGCTTCTTCAAATGGTTTATAACGGTTTGATGACTCATGCCCAGCTCTTGGCCGATGCTACGGCTGCTACTAAGCCGGTCTCTTTCGATCAATTCAGCGATTTTATTGCAATTTTCGACGACAGGCCTTCCAGACCGTGGCGCATCTTCGATCACCTCTGCACCAGAACGAAAACGTTGAAACCATCGTTGTGCGCGGTGGAAATGGAAACTGTATCGGGTCCATAAATTGCACAAATTTTATTGGGCATGAGATGCATTTTTGCCTTTATCGTAGTAGTACTGTAAAATATGCCGTATTTTCTCTTTATTTTGCTCCATGTTTGCGACGCTATAACTCTACGAACGACTAAAAAACAAACAACAATAAATCAAACGGAAACTACGCGCTTACAAAGGACAAGCTTGCGGAAATCCTGCAGACTTTTTTGACAACCTTATATCTAAAATAGCTCTTATACATAGTGAAGTTTCATAGATATTGCCTCTAGTCTGATAAACAAGTTTAGAAAGTTCTACTGAGACTTGTTAGATTGCTTAAGTTTTTCTAATTCTAATTCTTTGTAACGCTTCAATGCAATTAACAAACAATATTTTACTTTATGATGGAAATTAGTCCTTATATTTCCAACTCGTCCTTACTTATCGGGTTCAAAGAATTATCCGTTATGTTTTCATTAAAGATTTAGATCTTCTTGTATATTAACATTAAATGAGATTTAGCTAGCTTTTTTCTTTCTTTATAGCAGGTTTGATTCTTTTAAATCAATTTTGGGTCCTAAGAAATTAGGTGTTCTACAACTCTTGCTTTTCAACGTATTTATACTCATGTATATTTTGTGCAAATGATAGGAGAAGGAATTATATATTCTTGATCAGCATCGACGAATCGTTTTCATTTGATGTTCCCGTTTCCGAGTGAAATAGAAATCGATTTTCTTTTCGAATGAAAGTTCGAATCGTTTTCGAACTATAATTCAGCTGAATGGTAACATGAACAATTTCGATCAACACTGCGCATTCGCTAATGCGGAATTGCGAACAGCTCAGTTTCATTTCGATCGTTTTTGCTTTCGGCTACATGCAATTTCTGGGGTACAACTTTGAAAAAATTAATTTTAAATCAAACTGAATGCCCAATATTTCTATGGTTACTTTAAAATCTTCTCAATATATGACTTATTAACATAATAATATTTGATAGTTAAAAAATATAACCGTTGACATGAAAATTGTCAATTACTTTTCATTTCACTCACTCAAAGGCAAAACTTTTAAAACCGAATAATTTGATCGTTTTTCGGAAACGGGAACAGCTATCAATTTCGATTCCACATGATTTGATCGAAATCGAAAACGGGAACAGGCCTGTATATAGCCATGTCCGTCAGTCTGTCCGTATGAACGAAGAGATCTCAGAGAAGGAAAGAGATAGAGGTTTGACATGTATGGGGCATATATGTATTTCTAATACTTGCAGACAGATCAAGATTATTAATTTTGCCACGTCCCCTCTCCCCTCTTAAGAAAAAAACAAACATCTCCCACAGTTTTGTAGATAGATGGTTCGTACCTTCTAAAGATATTTACTAATAAAGAATATGTATCCATTTGACAAAGGAGTCGTTAAGATTGGATGATACGGATCGATCAGACGAGTTATAAAGAACAAACAATTATGATATGATATATACAAACTTTGGGGGTATAGTATGTTATAATTTGATTTTACAGAGTTTGATTGGTCCGAAATATATCTTTATTATATATTTCGTGATCAGTTGGGCACGCACTTGCTTTCCCTACCAAATAATGCCTAAAAAAAGCTAAGGGCCACAAATCAGCCTAACAAAACTGACGAAATCCGTTCTGCAAGACGTGCCTAAAACAGTCTGAAATGTTAATGGACCCGAGCGTCCGCAATCAGTGGAGACCCGGCTACTACCTCGGTGAAGGTAAAAAATAACCTCTGGAAACGGATAACTATGGAAGCTGATGTGGGCAGCATTGCGCTAGATCCAGCAGTGTGGGCGTGGCTGTCAATCGTAAACTGGAAGGAAAAGATGTTAATTTATGGCACATAAAATAAAAATTTGTATAAGGCAAGATTTAAACGGGCAATCAATTTTTGTGCCTCGAAGTTCATATTAATAGGAAACTTTTTGAGCCGTTAAAAAATCCGAATGTTATTCCACCTGTTTGATCTTATTTAAATAGGCATTTGAATCAGGCCTTAAAACTTAAAAATATATTTCCCAATCTCTAGCAATTTTACTTGGTTGCAGCCCTAAAAGTTCTACTACCCCATCATCATATCATGAGCATCTGTCGGGGCCGCATAATTCACTATGTACTCCCACTAACTGTATTTGACCCACACTGTAGGCCGATTAATATCTCTTGTACAAACTTTTCTTAATTTTTTTATTTAAATACCAACTTATCTGATTTTAAAATGATTGAAGATTCATAATTTTACAAAATCGTTGTGTTTTTAATTGGACAGTAAACACAAAATCGTTGTGTTTTTATACCTGTTACTCGTAGAGTAAAAGGAGTATATTAAGTCGTGCAAATGTATGTGAGCCAGAAGAAATTTCCGACCATATAAAGTATATATATTAATTTCACGATGAACTGGCCGAGTCGTTTTAGCCTTGTCCGTCTGTCCGTCCCCTTTTAAATCCTTAAATCTGTCTGTATAGACACCTGAATCTCCAGGATATAGTAAGAATGAAAGAGTTTGACACGTATGCGTGGAACAAATGCTTCTTTTATCTGCATTTAGATCAAGTTTGTTTCAAATTTTGGCCCCCCCACTACCCCCCTTGCAATTTGGGAAAAAATTTTATATCTCCTACAGTTTTAAAGATATGAGATTCGTACCTTCTAAGGATGATAAGTAGTTGTAAAATCAATCGAATTGCCGAAAGAATGGTAAAGATCGGATGGGCGGTTCTCAGAGTTATGAGCAAAAAAGTGAACCAAGCCCCTACAGCAATACGTAAC
>JAEIFU010001026.1:0-84993 GCA_018904235.1 Lordiphosa stackelbergi
CATTTAGCTACTTTTCATCTAGCTTTTTCCTTTTACAACACTGAACAATGGCTAAGACTCAAGACTTTTCGCTGGGACCGCCTGAAACAGATCGATTTAAATATAGTCTGGTTCAACGTTCCAACTTTAACGTTACTGTCTGTGTGTGTGTTTTTTGAATTTCATTCTTGATGATTAACAATGCCAGTGCAAGCTTGCTGGCCATTGGCCTCAGCCAAGCTGCAGCTCCAGCTCCGAATCGTGGCGATTGGGAGAAGGTGTTGGCCATGGTTATACTAGGACTTGGTAGTCTATTGTCAGGTATGTTGCCTGCTGTCATTTCGGAGCGGAATAGACAGCGCTTTCCATTGACCACCTCTCTGATGCTTTGCTTCGGTGCTGGGATATTGTTGGCCACTGCCTTGGTTCACATTCTGCCGGAGGTAAGTTATTTGAATATGCCTTCTCGGTTTGATTGCACTCCTTTGTTTTGCAGGTGCGAGAACAAATGAACTCGAAATTCGCTGAGGTGGCCATGTGCGGGGGATTCTTTATCATCTATTTCATAGACGAGTTTATACATTTTTTCTTTGGCGAGGCCATCCAGCACACCCACAACCAGGCAGCGGAACCACCTGCACCTGCAGCAGTGTCAAGTGGCTATGGAGCCATTAGCAGTGAAAGTGAACGTGCCCCCCTACTGGCAGCCTCACATTCCCATTCCCATTCCCATGCTGAAACGTAAATCAATTGCAATTTGATTACATTTCCTCAATTAATTGAATTGATCTGTCCTTGTTAGCAATGGGCAGCACTCTTCCGGCTGTGATGGACAAGTGGAAGATGCCAATGCTCGCCTTTGCCACACCAGCCATACTGAGCCGTGTGTTCAGTCCATGACCGGTACCCTGGGTCTCTTTGTGGCCTTGAGCCTGCATTCCGCCATAGAGGGACTGGCCATAGGTGTTCAGAATTCGGCCACAAAGGTTTGTGTTTGCTCTGACATAGTTTCAATTGCTAAGCTGATAAGAAAGCGAGCAATCTTAGCCAAATATTTAAATTTTTAAGCTTTAGCTTAGATAAGCAATGTCTCCAATTTCATTTCAGGTGCTCTTTCTACTGGGAGCCGTGGCTTGCCATAAGTTTGTGATGGGCTTCTGTTTGGGTCTCGAGTTTCGCTCGAATCCACAGTCCAGCCTGCGTTCGCAATTTGTTGGCATTTCAGTGTTTGCAGCTGGTGCCGTTTGTGGCATAGGTCTGGGCATGCTTATTGTGGATATCCCAGCCAGTTGGTCGACAACAACATTGCCTGTTATACAGGCGTTGGCCGGTGGCACACTGTTCTACGTGACGGTCTGTGAGGTGATTCCCCGAGAAAAGGCACGCTGGCATACAAACCGTCAACGCCGCTGGGCGGGATTTGCGCAGTTCTTTACAGTCGCGTCTGGTTTTGCCACCATGTGCATCATAAATTATTATCTAGCTGGTGCGTATCGCTGCTAACTTCTCGTCAAGCTCATTGTTCTATGCTCCAAATCTTTGCTTTGTTTTAGATGACGAATAATATAAGAATCTTCATGTGGAAGCGATGACAACAAATATTGCAATTGCGCTGTGACCTTGTGCCTCGTTTTTTTTTATATTTATAGTTGGTTAAGCAATTTGTACTTGTAACATTTTATGTTAGTTGGCGGCTATTTTTTCACTGTTTTTGAATATAAAGTAATGTTTAATTTAACTAATCGGTTAATTATGCAGTGTGGGATGGCCTTACACCCTATCGGAGTGGCTTGAAACAAACCTCGGAGTAAAACAAGGTTGTTTACTAAGTCCACTGCTTTTTGCGCTATTTGTGGATGATATATCGACAGAGTCACCTGGAGGAGTACAATTTGGACAGATGAACTTAAAAATTCTCATGTACGCGGACGATATGGTCCTTTTTGCCGACAGCCCACAAGTTATGGTAGTTCGAGCAGGCAGAGGTCGTCTTGCGAAAACGAAAGAGTGGAGCTTGAATGGCACGCCCTTAGATGTGGTCAAAGAGTATAAGTATCTAGGAATAACTCTAACATCAAATATGTCATTTACCAAGCACCTAAAACAAAAGCTGAGAGACTCGAAAATAGCAATTAGCAGCACCTGGCGATCACTTTACTGCAAAAATAAACTAAACTCGCTACGTAAACTAAATAATAAAGCTGCATGAGAATAGGCTGCCCTGTATTGTTGTAAATACACTTTTGGTCGGAAAATCACAATGCTTCAAATCATGGGAAAGTCTCGCTCGGGACTTTGGAATCCACCTGGACCTGTCGCAACCCGATACTTGGAGCGTCTCTTAACGTGCCCTGCTACAAGCAATCGATGAACGAGCTCAGTCTCCACTAGCAAGCAAACTTGCAACCATATAGAATGACTAATGAAGGAAAGCAATAACTTCAAAGACGAATACGACTGCTGGACTATCTCAAACATTTTTAAAGCTTGGACAGAGATGCTGGCATTAAATTATATTCCCCACCATAAGAATGTTACTGAAGTAAGCACTCTTTGCAATTTACGGAAGAGGGAAGACGTGGCTCATTTCTGTGCGACCTGTCCAATATTTACAGAGCTCCGAATCTACATATGGGGAAAATCTGTGCTTAATGAAATGTAGATGAAAACGATATTTAATTGGATCACACTTGAAAAGGCTAGCAAAATTTGTCATAGACGCAACCCGCTACCGAGAAAACAAATATTTACGAAAGCTTTTAAAATAGTTCAAATTAAATTACATGTATGTTTCTAATTTAGAATAACTTAATTATGTGTATGTACGTAAAATTTAAGTATACAAATTTGTATAATTTTAATATTCTGACGGCCTTGATGCCATGCTAGTTAAATCACCTTCTTTATATGATAAAATATTGTTCAAAAAATCAAACTTTTTAAAAAGAAAAATATCTACAAAATCAATAAAGAAGAACTACTACTATTAGCGGATTGGTTCAGTTTACAGCCTGCTTGCATCGCTCCTTAAAACAACTAGTTCAAGTGATTAACAGATCAATCTGCGATACCAGTTACTTATAATAGAATTAGATTTCTCGAAAACTCTTCCGTTTTAGATTCTATGAACAATGTTCATTGAACACATAGTAGTAGTAGTGCGATTTTATTCAATAATATTAACATACATAAGTTTAAATAAATCGTAAAAAAGGATTCAAATATACGAATAAAATCGAGGAAAAAACCAACTTTGCCAGTGTGCCGTCAGCACACCAAACGGAAAATTTTTTTTCTAACATTAACTTACTCTTTACTTACTTTGAGGCCGTTTTAACTTGTTTTTAAATAACAGAGAAGACGAGGTGGGTGACATTTTTAGACGACTGCGCCATGCTGTTCGTCTAAGACGAGGCAACTAGAGGGTTACTTGTATTAAATCTATTTAAATGCATTCACCCATAAATGCTTACTTGTAATACTCAAGTTCTTATTTTTCACTTTGCCCATATAAATAGGGCAATAGAAATTGATGGCATATATCGCCAATTTATCCCTTTTATGTTAAAAATGCGAAACCTTACGTGTTTTGTTTTTGTAAATCGCCAAACTATCATCAGACTCTCATCTCAAACTATCGCCAAACTCACTTTTTGACGAGGGAGATAAGAAACCCGACAAAATGTTAGCAGAGAAACTAAAAATCTTTAGTGTTATGCGCAGTCTGTAGGTTAATGCATCTCTTTTATATTGATATAGTCTGTTCCAGTTTTCACCATTTAGGATTATGACGACCTGTTCCGATGAGAGCTGTGCTTGTTGCCAGTATAGTTTTCTGATTTCATTTAAAATCGGACATACTCTTATGAAATGACACGTGTCCTCCTTCACATTTATGTTGCACAATGTGCAGTTGACTTCCGTGTCCCTGGTGTAGCGTCAGTTATTCACTTTTAGCATTTCGCATCTGGCTCTGAATATAGCGGAAATTTGGTTTTGGCTGTGCTGGTTGTTGAAGTAGTTTTTTTCACCCAAGGAATAGTTCAGTTGCCTGTAAATTACTCTGTATTTGCTCGCTCTTGCCTGTCGAATACGTTTAAGCATAAAGCTGTTGCTAACTTTCTTCACAATTTGTGAATGCGCCTCTTCCCACGAATCAGAGTTGCTGATGCTGACTCCAACACCGTGTTCCTCCGCAAAGCCTGCTCCAGACTTCAAAACACTGGGTTCCTTTCGACTGTAAGTCCTTGGCAATGGTTTTTACCAAACGGGTTTCAGGCAGAGAAATTATCTTTCTCATATACGAAAAGTGTGTGCTTAGTGTTGGGCGGTATAGAGGAGAAAGGTCAGTTTCAACAAATAGGGCGTAATTTGGAGTATTTTGGGGCAGTCTGTACATTTTTTTAAAAAAAACGAAGTAGCTTCTCCACTTCAACATATTCCTTGAACCCCCACACCTGGGAGGCGTACATTAAGATTGAGCTGGAGGTAGCCTGGAACATCCTGTATTTTATGCTTTGTAGCACATTTGCGTTGCTTAGTAGGGGTTTCCAGGTACTGTTGAGGTCATCGTGATGTTTCTGTTGCAAATAGTTGCTCTGAACATATATAGGTGTATAAAACAAAATACTGCACATCAGTCCCTCCTTCGTCCGGTAATTGCATTTCAAATGGATATCTGGTGTCCCAAACTATACTCCCGACAAAATAAAAACAGGTTTAGCTAGCTAGCTGCCCACCCGGACTGATGACGAAACGACGGTCCTAATCTCTAATTTATTTCTATATTATCTTTGGCTTTTAGAACTAAAAAATTCCCATTTATTATTTATATTTCTTCTCCCACTGCTTCCGTCATTTTTTGCTCCTCCAGCTGTAGTTGCTGTTTCCGTCTGTCGCCAAATGGATCACCATAGTTTATCTTGCCCAGCTCATAATGTGCCATATTGTTGCGATGTATGGTTAGGAGAGCGCCACTTTTGAAGTTCCAGCCACAAACACCGCACTTGTAGGGACCCTCCGACGCTCGTAGTTGACACATTCGGGCCATATCCTCCGCTCGACGTTTGTTAACACGCGCATTTTCATAGGGATCTGCTTGTGTGGCCGTTTGATCTTGGATATTATCCTCTTGGTGTCCCTTTTGATTGCGATGGATATTCAATAGGGAGCCACATACAAAGCTATCGCCACATACACCGCACTGATACGGACGCTCCCCCGTATGCCGGCGCATATGAATCTTCAAATCATTGGACTGAACGAAACTCTTGTCACATTTGTCGCAGGCATACGGACGTTGTCCTGTATGCAAACGCATGTGCCTGGCCAGTTTATTCAGTGAAATAAACTTTTTTGAGCAGATTTTACACTCATTGGGCCTTTCGCCCGTATGCTGACGCCGATGAAGACTCAAGTCCTGGCTGCGTGGAAAGGCCTTCTCGCATTGATCACACTTGTAGGGATTCTCGCCGGTATGCCGACGTATGTGTATGGTTAGACTGGACGAGGGGAAACTAATGCCACAATAAGGACACTCTCGTCGCTTGGCAGATCGCTTAGATGAGGAATCTTCTGTAGAGGCCGGAATATAGTTAGCTTCTGGATGAAATGCTTGCATATGACGACTTAGTGTATCCTGACGCTTGAATATACGAGGACAGTGCTCACAGGTGAGCAAACCGCTGCCGCTGCTCTCATGGGCCAGTTCCTGTGCGGCCACATTTGCAGTCTGTCTGTGAACAGCGGCAAAATGTCGAGCCAGAGATTCGTTTTTGGCAAAAACGCGTGGACAAACGTCACATTTGTACATGAATTTTTGTGATTGGGCCAAACGGCTTCCAAGCTGCGAGTTGCGTAAAGTGGTTGTCTCCAACATTGGGACATTTTCCTCCACCTCAGTGTCCGACTGAAGTTCTAGTTCTGGCTGCGGTTCTGACACCTCCTCACCCTCAAACTCAATTACATTCTCTTCATCCTGTTGATGTGGTGGCTGTTCCTTTTCCTCCAACACGATGGTGGTTGGCTTTAGGTTCTGCAGTATCTGCTGAGCCTTTTCCACTTCCCTTATGAATTCATAGGCGGAAATCAAGCGACGAGTGCAGTTCTGGCACAATTGCGTTGGCAGATTGGGTTCATTCCAGGTGCACTGTTAGGTAGGAACCAAGATTAATAGTTATTCCAAATTGTCTAGTCGGTCTTACCTTTACTTTGGTAACATTTTCCAGCAATTGCCAGAGCTCCACGTTTAATTCATTGTATTTGATTTCGTCATAAAGGCACAGTGTGGCCTCGCTCTCGTGAGTTGCCAGGCAAACTCGACAGGTTTGAGCATTTATGTTGAGTTGAATATCCACAGCGCTCATAATAAATAATGCTTTTAAAATACAATAAACAATTGCATTGCACTTGCACCAGTAATATTTGGACTTCCTACGGGTCACCCTGTTTTTGTTAGAGATGAGTGAATTGAAGATTTATAAATCGCAGTGAAAGTAGAAACGGTGACTTTCAAAGTGAAGGAATTCCTTCAGTACCGCTCAGGTCTGAATCAGTACTGAATTTAGACCTGAAATGGAATGGCTGGTACTGAATTCATGGCATCAATTATATGAGTTTCAGCCATGAATTTAACACAGGCATGGCCTAGGACTTCATGACGTTCGCTTCTTTTACCCATAATATGCAGTACTGAATTCAAGGATGAGTTTCATGAGTGATTTCATGGGTGATTTTAGTTCGAATTCATGAGTGATTTCACACGTGTACCAGGATTATTTTCAGACCTGAATTCACTTATGAATTCGAACTAAAATCACCTATGAAATCACACATGAATTTGTCTAAAAATCATCTATGAAATCACTAATGAAATTGAACTACAATCATCATTCAAAATTCAACATTCAAACGTTTATTTCAAAATTATAAATAGTAATACCTATAAAAGCTTCAATATTTTAATCTAAATGGATTTTAGTTCTCTTATCTATTTACTCTAAGTTTAAAGTATTCTCCATCGAGTTGTTGGAAGCTGGATTCGAGGAGTTCAGTTTTTTAAATATTCTGTTCTTCTGTAAGTTTAAGGCCTTCCGAAATTGCTTATCAGCAGACTCGGATTCATTGGATATTGGGATAGAATCTTAAATTGTAAATTTTATAAATTCGTTACTCGTTTTACACACATAATTTTTTTATACAGTACCTATTAGGGCCTTGTAAAAGTTTTTGTATTTTTTAACGCCACTTTTCCCTGAACCCCGTCAACGTTGGACGCCATGACCCCTTCGTCAGGCTTCACAATGCTTCTGAACTTTTTAATCTATAAATAGGAAAACTTTACATCAAACTCTAGAATATAAATGAAGTACAAATTTCTTCCATAATTGTTTATATTGCTTTCATTTAGAAGCGACGCCATAGTCAGCCAGCGTTTGAATTGGAAGCTGGACTTCTGAAATAGAGTCTTCCTCAAATTGGCGGTTCAAATGCTTAACCACGGCCGATTGCTCAGCCAAAGTCTCCGACAGAACCTTTAATTGTCCTGAAATAGGTAAAACATTGAAAATATTGCCTTAACTGCAAGCAATAAAATTACCATACCTCGAAGTACTATATTTTCAGCTTGGAAATTTTCTGCAAATATTAATTTAACTATAGATATTTGTTATTATTGGTTGACCTTATACCTACCAAGGAGCAGTTTTTTTTTCTTTACGCACTGTTTCTGAAAATATACAATAATATAAATACAATTAAACAATTGCACAGCGCATCAAAAAAAAAATCGAGACTAAAAAATATCTGAAAGTTTGGCCTATCACCCCGTCAAGATTTTTGTACTACCATCACACCATTTCAGATTTTTTGGTCTCGATGCGATCGACTCTAAAATTGTTGCGCAGAGTTATTGCGACATCCATTTCCTGCCATCATATTTACCAATAACTTCTTGGGCTTCATGGCGCATGGTTTCTGAAAATTAACATCAGTGCTTCAATTCTATATAATAAGAAAATTTATAGTTACCCTTGACTTCTTCTAAATCGAGAAAAAATTTGTCTTCAAAATTGCATTTACGAAACAAGTTTTATTTTGCGAGATGGTGCCATTATTGTTCCTGTTTATTATTTAATGAGTTTCACGTCAACTTGGCAATTTGTAAAACCAAGTTCACGTGAAATTCCTTTTATTTAAATCTATCGGCCCTGTTCCGAATTCCGAGTCGGTTTTCGTGTAAACGTTGTCTTTTCTTATTTCAATTTTACAAATCAAAATGGAAGGTGTTAAGAATGTCTGTGGTTACTAGATCGGGTCGTTTCTTTTTGACGAATTGATTCCACTTTACATTGAGCAGTCCGTTTTAATTGCTTAAGAAATTCTGATTTTCTTCAAACCGGATCTAGTAACCATAGATCTGATTGTCAACTTCCATGTAAAATTGTTCAATTGGTATTCCACTTGCAAACGCTTACACGAAAACCGACTCGGAATTCGGAACAGGGACATATGACTTGGAGCGTACTTTTTTTTGGTTCTCGAACCACGGTAGGTGAATCTTCTACTAATCGTCTGAAGGATAGAAAATCTGAAGGTTGTTTCTTTTTTAATATTGTTTTAATACTTTTACGAGTCGTTCCCTTCTCCTTACGATTTCGATATTTGTATATGTAGAGAGCCCAGCGTTACGAATTCTGATTTTTGTGCTTTGAGTTTACCCTCTTTTGATTTTTTGATTTTTTTGATTTTATATAACACTTTTGGGATCTATCTTGAGTTTTCAATATTTGTGTAATTTATATCTTATTTTTGTGAATTAGTGATTTTTCTAGAAGTTCTTTTCTCTATTGTAGTATCGTAAGCAGGACTATGTGGTCTCGGGAGTCTCTTCCTTCTAATTTTAGTTGAGTGACACTTACCCGTGTTCCGTTGTTTTTTTTTTTTGTTTTGTTTGGGGTGTTTTTGTAAAGATCTTGTCGTGTCTTGTTGTTGTTGATCGAAAAAGTAATAATTTTTTTTTTTCAATTTTGTGTATTGATTTGATAAAAAAAATTTTTTTTTTTTTTTTTATTTATTTTTGTATATTTATTTTTTTTCAATAATATTTACCATTAAAATGTGTCATGATATAAATCTCGCTCTTTGTTATATTTTTTGTTCTACAAATTAATTTTTTTTTTTCACTCACTCTCCCCTCTCTCACTCTCTGGAGTTACTTCTAAGACGCTGCGCTCACCTTTCTTCTCTGTTCAGGCTCTTAGTCGTGGAATTCAACAGAAACAGTCAGCCACTTTATAAAATTAGTTTCGTGTGAGAATTATTTTTATATTAATGGATATTTGTTGTAAGTATCGATTTAATACATCTAACTCAATATACTTAGTATTATTATTCTCGTTGTTTGTCATTATTATAAATTTTTTAATGAACAGGTCACTTCTGAAAACACAACAACACTTTAAGGAATCGTTACCTATTAGATTTTATTAATATTTTTTTATTTATTTTATAATTTAACTTTTTTTTTTATTTATATACTCTTCCCTCCCTCTTATTTATTTTCTAAACCGAGCCTCTCACCCAACGTTAACGTCCCGACTAACGACAGAACTCATTTTTCTTTTTTACTTTACTTTCTAGATCTGCTAATGGTTATTTCTCTATCACGGGAGATGCTTCACTATTAACTAAAAAAATTCCTATATTGTTAGTTTTTATTGGCTCATCATAAAATCCCCTAATGGGGGTAAATATCCTACCTACAATAAACCCACCAAAACTTTCATCAAGATCCTCTATTAAAACAAGAATATTGCTTTTCAAGTACCAAATTTGTCTGGTCTCTTTACGCTTAGTGTAGCGCCTCTGCCTCCTCTACCTCTTCTATTACATCTACTTTCTCACTTAAATCACCAACAAAGTCGTAATTTTCCCGTCTCCTTTTGCTGTACTAGCTCTGTCCTCCTGTTTTGCACTCAGCTTCAACTAAGGCTAATTTCTCTGAAAGTTCGATCTTTTTCTTGTTTAACCAGCTTTCGCATATGTCTCTTACCCAACATTGTATTATGTTAACTTTACTTCTTTCTTTTCTTTAAGTATAATTGAGTTAATTTGTTTTTAAAATTTTGGCAAAAGGCAATTGAAGAAGGGGCCACAAATTCGTAAACACGCGACGATTACAGCCTTCGGGCTTACAAATTCGATTTAAGCAACGAATTTAGCTAAATTAATCATTAAATTCACAAATAAACTAATACTTTAAATAATATGATAAGTAATAACAAAGATTTATTGATATTATAGATGACTTTGTAAAACAAAAAACGATTGTTTTTGGGAGCTGACATTGATGCAAATTTTGTGCTCTCCGCCTGTCCGAGATATATGAAATTTAGCTATACGGTTTTCTAAATTAGCTATACTGGGAGCGAAGTTTATAGATTTATAGATGCAGATTTTTCTTGGAGCTGAAATAATCAGAAAATAAATTTTGCTTTACACAGTTGAAATAAAAAATCAAATTGCACAGAGAATAGACAAAACCAGAGACACTACATATAAAGATATCGCATCCCATAAAACTTTTTCTTTTGGGATGCAGTGTCTGCTCCCGTGTTTATTTATAATAAATTTCAATATATATATCCTCGTGAAGGCAGCGAGAAGCAAAAATCGGGATCCAATGTCAGCTCGTAAGAATATTATTTTAGTCACGGGAAGTCACACTCACATGAGCAGCATTCCGCTCCTGAAATTGAAACGCCAACTCAGTACTGAAATCAGTCATGAATTCAGCCATGAATTGCAGCAATTGCACTGCTGGTACTGAAGTTAAAGTTCTTTTATTCAATAAATAAAGCAAAAGCAACATTTGTATAGTCTGTTAAATTAGTATAGGTGTGTACATTTTCAAGCAATCGGTTTTGCGATTAGGCCAGAAAAATTCTGATTTGACAACATTGGTGGTAAATCAGCCATGGTGTGCGATCACACTTTGGACTGAGTCGTTGGCGATTTTTTGTAAAAAGGCGCGTGCTTCTCACTTTATCCATATCGAAAATAATCAAAGAAAATGTCTGCAAGCCTCTATTTCCATTCGCTGTGACAGTGACTGTGTCTCAGACTGTCATGTGCTCTTCTCTAATTTGAATATATATCGATATGTCGATATGCAGCAATTTCCATTCACAATGCCAGCCCGCTTCCCAATTCAAATGAACGGCATTTTATTTTTTTCACAGGACTCCAAGACTCGTGATAATTGACTGAAATATTCATTCAAAGTGTTTTATTTATAATTTAATTAGTTTGCCAACATGTCGCGCCACAACAATAATGTTCTGCGTGCCAAGGAAAGTGCCATTAACATGGCCAAATCAAAACCAGAGACTGAGAGTGCACCAGGGGCAGCAGCTGCCGTATTTGCCTTGCCGAAAAAACCATTGTTGCCCACAAGAAAGGTAAGTGGTGAGGAAATATTGCACGCAAAACATTTTACCATATTGACCAATTAGCCTACAAGTGAGAATGTGGCGCCAGACGTCAGCAAGCAAGCGTCAGCGGTGGCAATTCCAGCTGCATCCACAACCACAAAGACTGCGACGTCCAGCGTTCGTCATATAAATAGACTAATGCCAGGAGTACCGGCCAAAGCGGACACTCTAGTGCAAAAGCCAAATCAAATGGATTCTGGCTTCGTGGTTCCTGCTCCAGTTGCTGCCAAAGCTGCACCTACCTCCTCTGATACAGACAAAGCCAAGTCGGGTGAGTTAACACAAATCAACTCGCTTTATGACCTCACCCCAAGGAAATCTCCTACAGATAACCAGCCACAGAAGCCACAGAAAACTTGGACGCTTAACAACTTTGACATAGGCCGCCTGCTGGGACGTGGCAAGTTTGGCAATGTCTATTTGGCACGCGAAAAAGATTCCCAATTTGTGGTGGCCCTCAAGGTCCTCTTCAAGCGTCAAATCGGCGAGTCCAATGTGGAGCATCAAGTGCGTCGCGAAATTGAAATCCAATCTCATCTCCGGCACCCACACATATTGCGTTTATATGCCTATTTCCATGACGAAGCGCGCATCTATTTGATTTTGGAATACGCTCCCCAGGGTACGCTCTTCAATGCCCTGCAGGCTCAGCCCCAGAAGCGTTTCGATGAGCGCCAATCGGCCATATATATCAAGTCCCTGTGCTCGGCCCTGTCATATTTGCATGAACGTGATATTATCCATCGTGATATTAAGCCCGAGAATCTCTTGCTGGGCCACAAGGGAGTACTGAAAATAGCCGATTTCGGTTGGTCCGTGCACGAACCGAACTCCTTGCGCATGACTTTGTGTGGCACTGTGGACTATTTGCCACCGGAAATGGTTCAGGGCAAGCCGCATACCAAAAACGTGGACCTGTGGAGTCTGGGTGTGCTGTGCTTTGAGCTGCTGGTGGGTCATGCCCCATTCTTTTCAAAAAACTATGACGAGACGTACAAGAAAATACTCAAAGTGGAATACAAACTGCCCGAGCACATTTCGAAGGCGGCCACGCATTTAATATCCAAGCTGTTGGTGTTAAATCCGCAGCATCGTTTGCCATTGGATCAGATAATGATGCATCCTTGGATACAGGCGCATACACAGTGAGAATATATATACAAAGTTGATATGTTTTTCAAGCCGCGTAATTTAATTATGGCACACACACACACACATTTAACATTAAGCTCAAGCTACATAAGAAAAAGTTCACAAATTATGCATTTAATTTTATTATGTTTATTTTTACCAAATAAAAGTTTCTGTGTCTTTCCCCAATCGATTAATATGTAACTAAGTACCAACCTAGCCCTCACTCAACCCTTAATATGGCACCAAATCCGATTTTGATGCGTTTTTTTTTTAGAAAAATTTGTACACTTTTTCGGTTTGGCCATTTTGATTTGTTACACATTTATTAAGAATAAATAGAAGAAAGCTAACTTCGGCTCGACCGAAGTTTATATACCCTTGGAGCATGAAATATGACTGCCAGTTTTTCATATAGCTATATGAAATATTCTTCCGATTTTGATCAAACTCACCAAAATTGTGTTGAAACAGATGATAATCATAAGTGGAAAGTATAAAGAGGCTACCATTGAAAACAAAAAAGTTTTTCTCACTAGAACTATTTTTTCGACCGATCGTTCCTATGGCAGCTATATGCTCAACAATCCGGACAATTTTAATATACCCTCTCCAAGGACATAAAAAATAATAGCAAAAATTCTAAATTTCTTATTGGAAATCAGGGATTAATAACACGGTACAACACTAACCGAGACCAACAAATTCTGAAAGGGTATGATGGTAGTACAAAAACCTTCGCTGGGTTTGGTCTGGTTAGCTGCAAGTTTTCTTTTTTATTGCAATTTAAAGATTTTAGCTTATAATTGGGACTTGTAACTCCATATCTCGTCAACTATTTCGAATTTCGCTTTGACGTTTGAAAGGAGGTTGTTGCTCGTGACTTGGTTTACAAAACATTTCTAAGTAGCAAGTTAAAATAGTCACATCTTTAAACTCAAACGTACAAAAAAGTCATAAAAACCATAAGTTTTTCCCTCATTTTGTTCAGTTTTCCAACTTTGGGTTGCAGGAGCAGAGTGCACTACTTTGGCCAGCTAGTATCAATATGGGTAGTAAAACTATTTATCCTTCCAATATTCCTATAGTTGTCTATCTCTCGATAAGCCGCCCTCAAGGTTTTATTTTGGTCATTATCTTCCTCTTCTTCACCTGATTCAACATCGATGGAATTCATAAATTCATTTAGAAGGGGGCCTCTTGGTTTTGTGTTGTTTGATTTTGTAATGGTTGGTTCTGTGATAATAGGGATGCTTGCGCAATACCGCTGCATTCAGTAAGTAAGGGATTAATCTACAAAAATAGTAAAATAATAATTTATTTGTAGATATGTGTATAATTATTAGACATCGGATATTAGGTGAAAACATATTTTTATTGTGTAGTCCAAAAAATTTTTGATTGCATACAAATTTGTTTTATAAAAATAAAATTATTTTAAATCCTTATTCGTTTTGCATATTTGATATATTTACATATCTTCGACCTAAAAGCATATTTGAGAATATGCTAACCTATTTTAACCTATTTCGACCTATTTTAGAATATGTCATATGCTTTTACATATGTAGAGAGTAAATATATGCTCTCAAATAGGCGTCTGCAAAATTATTTCAGATCTATTGCATTAGCTCACTTTTTAGCTAAGGCACCCCCAATGGTAGTTAAATTAATAATTACTTATGAAATTGCTTTTAAATTTCACAAATAACTGCATAACTATGATTGTGATCTTACTGAACCGCGATAAAATACCATGGATGACCTTGAGGGCGGTTTATTGAGAGATAGACAACTATAGCCCTATGCCTGTTAATACCAATAAAAATACATATTATGGAATATTGGAAGGATTAATAGTTTTACTATCCATATTGATACTAGCTGGCCAAAGAAGTGCACTCTGCTCCTGCAACCCAGTGAGCATCGAAGATCTTTTTCAGCCCTTAAATTGGTGTCACAGTAGAAGCTTCTTTTTGTAAAGTTAATTAAATATTTTTTTTTATTATGTTTTTTGGGTTGTCCAGAAAAATGTTTTTCTTGCCTAAAAATATCTATGAAATGTGTGCGGATATCTTGAAAACTATCCAAAAATTGGACAACTTGGTCAAAGTGTTTTCGTCTTATCTCGTCGACATCTATTAAAATCCGGTGTCAGATCGCCACTGCCACATTGATCACCAATATCGCTTCTAGAGGAAGAGTGTTTTTTGA
Source organism: Lordiphosa stackelbergi (assembly GCA_018904235.1). Lineage (NCBI taxonomy): Eukaryota > Metazoa > Arthropoda > Insecta > Diptera > Drosophilidae > Lordiphosa > Lordiphosa stackelbergi. Next base: position 14,817 of record JAEIFU010001026.1, read on the forward strand.
TCAAATTTTAATTTTAAAGGTTCGCCTTGGTTCACTTTCGAAGAAGATATAGTTATTTTGCTTCGGTTTCTTTTTAAATGGTCGTAATAGCATCATGATTAATATTTTTGAGCGAAACAATAAAAATCACAAAATAATCATTATTTTTTAGGTATTATTTTTTCACTCAGACAATAATCATATAAAACCCGATTTGTTTAGTAAAACTCAAAAAACGAGAAAGACAAAGCTAACTTCGTCTGTACCGAAGTTTTAATACACTTGAAATAGCTTGTCTCAACGGTTAGCGACTTCGACCAAACTTCGCAGATCAGCTTAAAAACATTACATATTACCCATGACCGTGTTTGAGAGCGATAATATTGAGAACAAAACAGTTTTTCTTACTAAAATCCATTTTCCGAACGAACATTTGTATGGCAGCTACAAGAAGAAGTCATCCGATCCGGTCGGTTCCGACATATTAGCAGCGTGCAGTAAAAAGAAGACTCTGTGCAAAGTTTCAGCTCGATAGTTCCAAAACTGAGGGACTAGTTCGCGTAGAAACAGACAGACGGACGGACGGACAAAGCTTAATCGACTCAGCTCGTCATGCTGATCAAGAATATATATACTTTATGTGGTCGGAGATGATTCCTTCTATGCGATGCAAATAGAACCAAACTAATATTATTCTTTTATTTGTATGACTATTCTTAGTATATGATTTTTTTATATTTAAAAAAATGAAATAATCATTATTTACGGTCCCTGGTTTTTTGGGCTTTTCACTATATGAAAGAGTAATTAAATAAAGTTTGTTCGTACTAGCGGTGTGTGTATTTTGGTCTAAGCTATAACTTCGTCCTATATTACTTGTCCAAATTTGTAGCGGGTTTTAAGATTAGGTTGAAAAACTGTAAAAAACTGTCGAAAACTTGGTTTTTTTGGACAACTTTTGTAATTTTAGGTATAAAGATGTAATTTTTTTTTGATACAAAGAAATGTTTTGTAGGCCAAGCCAAGAGCAACAACATCGCTTAAGACATGAAAGCCAAATTCAAAATAGTTTACGAGATATGGAATCGGTAATCCTACTCTGAAGCTGAAAAGTTCAAAGTGTAATAAAAAATGAAACGGCAGCTAATCTGACCAAACCCAGACAGGGTTTGTTGGTCTCGACTCGGTCAAATTTATTGAGTTCAATAATGTGTCACAGTGTAATAGCAAAAGAAAAACGGTTCGGTCCGGTTTTTTTGTGCTTGGGTTCAGAAGGTCGCTCAGGTTCTCAACAGGGTTCAGGAATAATTTCCCACTGGTCGAACTGAACTCGGACTACTTCATTTCTGAAGTGACAAGAATAAGATGCGTTAAATCTACGTGTCTTCGAGCAGGCGGCCTAAATTCGATTAACTTTCATCTAATCGTAGTAGTCGGGCATATTTGTGCCCCTTCTCATAGTCTTCTTCTACTTTATTGGCCCGATGTTTGCTGGCACCAGTTGTTTACACCAAGATTAGAAATATCCTTACGCATCTGATTCTCCCATCGTAGCGGTGGGCGTCCCCTCTTGGCTCTGGGATGGATTCCCAGAACATGTTTAAAAAAAAATCGTACTAATATTTCCGCCATTTTGAATCTTTCAGTTTATTGTAAAACTATCTTTATAAAATTTTGCATTGAGTCTTGAAATACATATAGGCTATACCTTTCACTAACCTTTGGATGACTATAGCATATAGCTGCCATAGGCACGCTCTGTTTTTTTTTTTTTTTTTAAGCTCTCACATACGAAGTGATTGGTATTCATGGAATAGTGTATTCCATGATTTGATGATAGCGTTACCAAACTTGTCAATTATTAATTGTATATGCTTTCACACAATTTTACAATGTTTTATCAAAATCAGATGACTGTATAGTATAGCTTCCATATAAAAATCGTGTTAAAGTGAAAAAAAACGATATTGTATGGAAGGGAGAGCAGCGTTTGTCCGATGTGCGCAACTAAGTTAAGGCGTTATCTCTTAAACTACTAATACTATAATGTATCATCGGCATATCCGAGTAGCACTAGATCTTTACGAAGAAACGGGTGCTTTCTGTTGGCATGTGGACACTGGCGCAGTATATACTCCATTCGCAGATTAAAGAAGTCACACGATAAGTTATCAACCTGCCTAAAACCTCTTTTGGTATTCAAAGGCTCGGAGATGTTCGTTCCTATTTTGACCGGAAATTTGAGTGCTTCTCAACGTCATCATGCAAAGTCGAAGGTACTTTGCTGGTATACCAAAAGTAGACAGGGCTTCGAAGAAACTTGACCTTATCGGTGTGTCGAAGGCGGCTTTGTAATCGACAAAAAGATGGTAAATTTCAATGTCTCTCTCATAGGTCTTCTTCAGAACTTGTCGTAATGTGAGTAATTAGTCTGTGGTGGATTTACCAGGTCTAAAGCCACACTGATAAGGTCCAATAAGCGGCTTTAGACGATCATAAATAACACGCGACAGAACCTTATATGCAATGGGAAGAAGGCTGATCCTGCGGTAGTTGGCGCAAACTGCAGGGTCTCCTTTTGTAAAGATTGAGCAAAGAACACTTAGATTCCAATCGTTGGCAAAGAAGTTGGTGCATAAACCTGACCCATTCTTGAACAGTTCAGCGGGCAGCTTATCAGCGCCAGTTGATTTGTGGTTCTTAAGCCTTTTAATGGCTAAACAGACTTCCTCTTGGTTCCTTATTTAAGTATTATTAACGATGCAGTTGTTTCTGTTTTTTGTTTTTGGAAATACTGTTTTTATTCAACATAAATTTGGTTTTAAAAGTAATTCTTCTTGCATTTGTATTTCGTTTTATGTATATAGTACTCGATGTTATATAATAACGCATATGCTATTTGATTTGTATTATTATTTGTTTGCTAATTTCTTTTGCTTTTGTAGTTATTTGAACAATTTACGTTTGTAACGGTTAAAAAATGAGCTAGCATGAACATTTCGTTTTCTTTTTCTTTTTTTCCAACATTTAGAAATACAAAATTGTGTGTTTTAGTTTTTATGTGGAGACCGAGACTGTGTAGAAGGTGTGCCGGGGCAGTGGGGGGCAGTCGCCTAAATTGAGGCAATCTAATTTCCATTTTGTTTTTCTTTATTAAGTAATATGTGGAGTGGAAGCTGGGCAAAACATTTAGAGATGTAAACAAATTTAGCTACTTGTGGGCCACACATACTTGGCAATACTTCGGATGCGGGGTGCGTGCTGCATTCTGGGACGTCGTAACTGTGTATTCGTTGCTCAACAACAACAGACAACATGATTATGATTTAAGTGTGCCGGTGGCCATTGGGCAGGCGTACGTTGCCCTCGGAGCAGCGAAATGAAAACGATTTCGGTGCTAGGCAGGACAACAATGCTGAATGTACACCAGGCACAGCTGGCCAGCGGCACGGACACGGACTGCCCCCCTACTAACTGTTCTAGGCACTCTAAACTAAAAAACAGAACAATAATTGTTTTACATTATCAACAAAACAAAACAAAAAAGGGTAGACCAAACGGGGTGCAAAGAATATTGTACAGGAATGTATGCAAATTTTTGTAACAAACAAAAAAAACCTTTAACAAACTCTTATAAGTGTGTGTGTTACTGTCGGGATTTGGATTCTTGTCTGTCCTCTAACATATATAGTAAGTATTGTTTCATATATATATATATATAGATATCTGTTATATGTATCATATAATATTTAGCATACATAAAGACCGAAAATGTTCACTCTATACAAAGTCAACGGCAATAATTTTCAATATAAATCCTTCATAGACACAATTTTGTTGAATGAGTTCTTCTTCATGTTGTTGTTTTTTCTCTGGGGTTCATTAGTTTTTGTGGGTGTTGGTGGTTGTTGGGTTGTTTTTGTAAGAACTTGAACTTGTTTTGCACTTAAAGAATTTAATCGGTGAATTTACGATTGACATTGCGGCCAAAGAGGGCATTACGAATTTCTGGCACAAGCTGCTGTGAAATCAACTCTAATCTGGACTCCAGTGTATTGGGCACCTGCAGGGAGGGGGGGAAAATGGGCCAAGTGTTAGGCAAACTGAACTTTAGAGACAGCCACTTACCTTGATGCGTCCATTCAGGGCCAACAGTTCAACACCACCGCAGGTATCCGCTCCCAAAAACTCCTTCTCCAGAATGGTTATCTCAACGTTTTGTCTCATGGCCGCCTTGTACTGGTCCACAGAGTCGGGCAATACATCACGCACCAGGGCCACATCTACTGTACGACAGCGTAACATTACCTTGGGCTCCATTACCTGGAACAGACCCTGGACAATCAGTTTCGCGAGCACATTTTTGTATTCAGCCTCGTTTTTGGTCACTTCGCCCAGACGTTTGCGGGCTTCATCCAGCACATCGGCCACATGATCCTCACGCACTTTCAAAACCTTTAAAAGGGGGGAGAAGTTTAGATCTAGAAAAGATCATGGAGCCAAGCAGACACTACACTTACCTTCAAACGAGCCTGATTGAGCATATTCGAGGATTGAATCTTCTTTTGCAGCTCAACCTGTTTCTCCTTTTTCTCGTAGTATTCCATAATCTTGAGACGCTGCTGTTGAACAAGGCGTCCCTTTTCAATGTTGAACTCCTCTTCGGCTTTGGCATCGATCTCCTCGGCTTTTTCATTGGCCTCCTGCTCAATGAATGCCATCATATGTTTGATCTGAGAATAATAAAATTTTATAAATATTTCAAGTTTTTCCAGTGATAACGTTAAAGGGGGGGTTGCACAGGCTGGTCGTGTGACAGAGTGTAAAGGGGGGGCAGTGGCAGCATTGCTAGTTGTCTCGCTTTAACACATGGGCCCCCACCGAGGGGAGAACAAGTCACATGACCCACACCAGCACTTTTATTCATATAATTTTTTGGCTTTAAACTTTCGTTTCACAAGGAATCCCCTTTTCTAGCTAACCACAGGACCATACCAAATGTCTTGCCTAGAGCCTGGTCTAGGGGCAAATCTAAACATTTCACCGCCAGAGGGTAATCACATGACTTGAACAAAAACCCATGACAAACACTTCGCCATCTTTTCTAGTTTGGCCCTCAACTTGATATACACAGAAAATAGTTTGTTAAGGGAAAATACCCTCATTTCTTATTAAATTGGCTTTTGTGTAAGCCTGGGTCTTACCTGTTTTTGTACATCAGCATCGCTCAAAGCCATCTTGACTGATTTTTTATACTTAAGCCCAAAACCGAAAAAGAAAATTCAATTGCTTCAAAAGGAAATCACGTTGCGAGCCGTGTCTGTAATTAAATAAGAAACTTTTAGTTAAGCTTTCAAATGGTTAAGTGTCGAACTAACGCGAGTAAAATTGGAAAAAACGATAAGTTACTTTTGCCTTCTGCCCGACGTCTGAAAATTTTCACTGACCAAATCGATCATATGATGAGCCAGAGCGGCAGTGTGCCCAGGGCAAAAAACAGTGTGGGTAAAAATACCAACTCAGCAAATTTTTACTACGCAAACGCAGTGCTGCCATACCGACTGAATTTCACTTACGTTGTAGACGCATTTTTAGACGGGTTTTTCATTGCTTTTTGCTTTTATTTAACTTAACTAAGCAATGGAAACGCTCCTGGAGCAGCAGCGCCGCTACCATGAGGAACGCGAGCGTCTAGTCAAACTAATGGTGGATGAGCATGCCACCAAAAAACAAGGGGAAAAGGAACGCATTCATTCGGAGCACCGGCTTAAATATCTAATGGAGCTTCATCACAATGCCACCACACAGCTGCGGGAGCTCTATGAGGATAAGGATAACGAGCGAAAGGCGGAGATTGCTGCCCTGTCGGGGCCTAACGAGTTCAATGAGTTCTATGCTCGGCTAAAGCAAATCAAGCAATTCTATAAATCTCATCCGGCTGAGGTCAGTGTTCCCTTGTCCGTGGAATTCGAGGAAATGATTAAGGTCTACAGTAATCCCGATGATATGGGTGCTTTGGTAGAGTTCACCGATGAGGAGGGCGGCGGCAGATATTTGGATCTGAACGAATGCTATGAGATCTATCTAAATCTCCGGGCCGTGGAGAAACTGGACTATATTACCTACTTGATGTGCTTCGATCATGTTTTTGATATACCACGGGAGCGTAAGAATCGTGAATATCGCAAAGTATTTGGAGACTCTGAACGATTATTTGCATAACTTCATCCTACGCATTCAGCCGCTGCTGGACTTGGAGGGGGAACTGCTGAAAGTGGAACTGGACTTTCAGCGTCAGTGGTTGCAGGGCTCGTTTCCGGGTTGGTCCCTGAAGGAGACCACAGAGTCTGCTCTGGCCAATACAGGTGCGCATTTGGATCTCTCGGCGTTTTCTAGCTGGGAGGAGTTGGCCTCGCTTGGTTTGGATCGTCTCAAGTCTGCCTTGGTGGCATTGGGCCTTAAGTGTGGCGGCACTCTGGAGGAACGAGCTCAGCGTTTGTTTTCCACCAAGGGCAAGAATACCCTGGACCCCGCTTTAATGGCCAAAAAGCCCAGCTCAAAGAATGCCAATGCCCAAACAAAGGAGAACGAAAGGTTTAAGGAGATAGCCCAGCTGGAAGCTTTACTCTATAAATATGCTGAACTGCTGTCGGAGCAGCGAGCGGCCACCAAGGAGAATGTTCAGCGCAAACAGGCGCGCACAGGCGGCGAGCGGGATGACAGCGATGTGGAGGCCAGTGAATCGGATAACGATGATGATCCCGATGCCGATGATGTGCCCTACAATCCCAAGAACTTACCCCTGGGCTGGGATGGCAAACCCATACCGTATTGGCTGTACAAGCTCCATGGCCTCAATATCAGCTACAATTGCGAGATTTGTGGCAATTTCACCTACAAAGGACCCAAGGCATTTCAGCGGCATTTTGCAGAGTGGCGTCATGCCCATGGCATGCGTTGCCTGGGCATACCCAATACCGCTCACTTTGCCAATGTCACCCAAATCGAGGATGCCATCACTTTGTGGGAGAAATTGAAATCGCAAAAGCAAAGTGAACGCTGGATAGCCGATCAGGAGGAGGAGTACGAGGACTCGCTGGGCAATGTGGTGAATCGCAAAACATTCGAGGATTTAAAACGGCAGGGCTTGCTTTAGCTTTTTTAGTTTAATATTGTAAACATTTTCAATTAAATCATTCTAACCACTAAATATCAAAGCATTTATTCTCAATCCCACTTGCTCCACCGTGGTCAGAGGCAGCAGTGCCACTCGACGACCGGTTTCTAGTTCACTATTCTGATTCTCCGCCTGCAGCCAGGGAAACTCTTGGTATTGTGCATCATGGCTTAGCTGTACAAATCCCGTCTGAGTGGTATGCAATTGCACCTTAAACTGACAATTGTGATCCAGTTTGGGCAGTTGTTTGAGACGTTCGCCTAGACGATAGAGGGAGGTTCTCAATTGTTGCTCGTACTCTATTAAATGCGCATCCTTGACCGTTTCTGTGGGGCAGAGTTCCGTTTCCAATCTATAGCTTTCCAGTTGCTGTTGCTTGTCAAAAATGATGACTTCAAAACATTGCAAATTCTTACGCTCCAGCAATTCGTGGGCTGTGCGCAAAACACTGGCCAGGTAAGTGTTCAACGGCGGATAGATGGAGACATAAACTGGTGTATTATAGATGCGTCGCTTTTTAAAAATCTGTTCAGGATAGACTCCACGCAGGTACAGTATATGATTTAAAAAAACTTCAATAGCTTCAATGATGATATTTAAATAAGCATCACCCATTCTAAAAAGACTATTTCCAGAACAAATGTCACGAAATTGCCACTTATTTATGCTAAAGCTAAAGAATCAAATTGTTTAATAATAATATTCAGAGCCGCTACATTGTAGTGTGACCAGGCAACAGCAAAAAGTCAGCTGATGTTTTTTGATCAAATTGGCGGGCTAATTCAAGTAAAATAAAAGAGTTTATAAAATTGATAATGGAAGTCACTAGGGGGAAATTCAAAGGTCAGAAGGAATGCCATGATCACTTTCATAGATGCATTTTGTGTACGGTTGGAGGTATAAGCAGTGTCCGTTCTTGTGAACTGCATAAGCAGAATTTGACCACTGTACATACTGCTATAACGGCAACTAGAGCTGGAGAAACATCGATGTCTACGTACATCGATGTTTTCGATGTTTATCAGTAAATTTTAAAAGTCTGGTGATGTAGCTTACTAAAGCATTTTTATGCTTGGAGATTAAATTGAAAATAAATAGAGAATATATATAATATATATAAATTTTATAAATTATAAGAGAAGTGACATTCTAGGGTTCTAGATCAAATATTTCTTTTTAAGTAATTTTAAAATTCTTTTGCATTTGGCTGGCATGAGGTCGGTGGAGAGTTACAATTAAATGTAATCAACACAAATCAACAGTGGTTAATTACAACAATTTGGAATAGCAACACAAATTGTTGATTTGTGTTGATTACATTGAATTGTAACTCTCCACCGACCTAAAGCCAGCGAAATGCAAAACTTTGACAAAAAACAGGTCGCAAATACCCATATAAATATTTTTAAAATTATTTAAATTTATATAAAGGAACATTAAACTCTCCCAATTATTTGGCTTTAAGGTCCGACAGGTCTGTCCAGCTTTACTGAATGTCCTTTCAGAAGCTGTGGATGTTGCCGGAATACATAAATATTTTTAACCACTTCTTTTAGTGGGCTCAGAGGTTTAAGTTCACTTCCCATATTTTGTGTTTCGCTGCATCTCGCATATTAGTGGGATAATAAGTGAAATAGTGGCATATTTTCTCCCAGAAATTTTCAAAGTGGCACCTTTTCTAAGAATTCTAAGAGTTACTTAGAGTTTTGGAGTAAAATTGTGGTCAGACAGAAGAAAAATTCGCTATATTATAAAATATAAACTATTCCACCGGGAGGCGACTTCTCGAATAAAGCAAAACCCCGGCACCCCCCACCACCCACCCCCCCCCGAGCCAACGAGGCAGCGAAGACACCCCGATAAAAATTATTTGTAGTATGGACTGCTTTAGTTATTCACAATTCGCTAACATTTGGAAATCACGTCGTTAAGGCATGGAAGTCGAAAAATTTCTTGAACTAAAAGAGGGAAAATCATGAAAAATTTGTGAGATTTGATAAATCTCACTTTTTTTTGATTATAGCATGGGGATAGAAATGGATATTCATATATAATAGGGTTTGGTCCAATCACATTTTATTGGATAGCTGAATATTGCATATGGACAGAACCGCAAATTGGTCACCTTGCCTTTCCCATGGACGCCAAGTAAATTTTATAAGAAAATATCGTGGTCGTTTCTTGTTTATGTAGGGTTGCAAAAACATCGATGGTGAAAACAAATCATCGATGTCTGCAGCTTAGATAAAAACATCGATGCATCGATGTTACTATCGATGTTTCTCCAGCTCTAACGGCAACACAAAATGCATCGGAAACTTTGCCGTTCGGATTCGGCGTTAAACTGTAGGTCCCTTTCTCTTCTGTGAAAAATTTAAGGCACACACGCCAAGAGATTGTGAAAAGCTTGGCTTGGCCCCTTTGAGGGGCTGTATAGCCAATTTTACCTTTTTAAATGCATCGGAAGACTAAATTAGGCACATTAAACCAGAGGTAATAGTCATAGCCACAGCCAGTTGCATGGACTGGAGAATCAGGCATGCCGGGAGTATTAGTTGAATAAGGACTTAAAGGTAGCTGGTGGATTATACACTTCATCATAGCATTTTGTGTGGGGCTAGAGGTAGAAGCAGAGTCAATTATTTTGGACTGCAGGAGCAGAACTTGACCATCTACCACAGTAAGACGGAGGAATCACTACTATAATGAGCTGGGGAGACTGCAAAGGATTAGGACTGTTTGTTCGAACTTGGATGGTGTGGTTATTAATTGACACACCAACCAAATCAACGGGAGAGCCAACGAAAAAGATTCTCCGCCACAAGTGATGCAGCTGCCGGTATCGAAATGATTTTTATTGGCCACATTCCATAAAATTGATTGCGACTCGCCCACTTTCATCAGCTCCACTTGATTTTCCACCTTGTAAGCCTGCATATAATTGTAGTTTGGTTTTTTAGTCTTTTTTGTTTCAATTTTTTCATTGGGAAATGTTGGTCAAACAAGTTTCATAATTTTCAGACCCCCTTCTATTTTGACTTAAACACTGCGCTAGTTATGGGGGTTGGTCGTTTTTCCAAACAGTGACCAGGTACGAATATCGAATGAGTGCGCGACACAAACGATTGGTAATACACAAATTAGATGTTTAATCCCAACTATCACGCTATTGTTCGCGACAATAACGAGTAGTTTACACTTTAATGTTTGTTGTAATAGGAGATTGTTGGGCATTGACCATTTTTCGATGATGATGTCTCAATTATACTTCGATGTAGTTTACAAATCAATTTTTAGGTTAAAACCGGAAGAACATAAGCCTTGAAAAAGGCTAGCATGTCAAACACGTGCGCCTTGAAAAAGGCATACGTGGAGCCACAGATGAGAGAAATCTAGATAACAGGTTTGCTCGGTGCCTCTTCGCTGGTTCGATTCTCGCCCTGTCTTGCTCTATCGCGGTTGTATTTTGTTTGCGCCCATTGATGGCTGATGGGTTGGAGTGAGACAGAGTTCAGAAGGTTCGACTCCGTGACGAAGACGGTTCGAGTTCGTGACGAAGACTGAAACTGAACTGGGTTCGACCGAGCAAAGCTGTAGTCTAGATAATAGTTGTTTGATCTCTGTTTGAACTCTCAGAAGATTGACACAATTTGGGTTCAAAATTTGAGCTTGTGGCATAAGGCTGCGTTTTTTTATATCCTCCAGCCGCAAATATCCAAAAAGAGAACTTAAACTGCTGTACTACTAAGAAATGCTGTAAAAAATAGACAAAAAAATAACAAAACCCATTTCCATTTTCATATTAAACTCATGTATACCCAGTTTATACAAATGTGGAGAAATACGCTGTAACTTATCGCGTATTTTTGCACTAAAACACTTATTCTGGCTACAGGTCAGTGAAAAATTTCTGCTCGATTACTTCAAAGGGAGTTGGTTGCATAGAAAGAGAATGACGTACGTACAAAGCTCAATCTACTAAGGCTAACTCATACAATCACAAAAAAAGAAAAATACAAAAAAAAGGAAAAACTTTTCGGGTTTTGAACCCCAACGTTTTATTAATATGGTTTTTGCTCCGCACACATACCAACTGAGCTACATACACTCATTATCAACATGCTTTAAAAAAATAAATATATAAACATTGCGGTAGTAAAGCTGTGCCTACGATATTCAAATGCGGTAGTAGGCGGTGGTACGATATTGAAATGCGATCATTGCGGTTATGCGGTGTTTGCAGTGTAAGTATAGTACTTACTCATACCGCAATTTTTATAAGTATACTTAAAGTCAAAAAAACAGCATCGCATGCAGTTCTCTGGTTAAGACCTGAGACTAGAAATCAACAAGACCTGGGTTCAAATCTCGGTAAGGGCATGAAAAGGGCATGAAAAGATAAGGGCAACCCCCCCCTGCCCCCCTGGCTACGCCCTTGAACAAAATATGTACATACGCTATGGAACCGCTCAAAAAAATTAATGTACATTTCGAAATCTGTAATCATAATGGAAATAGGCTATAAAAAAGTCCAGATTTCCGGAATAGGAAACTAAAAAAGGGATAGAATTCCGGATAGGTGATGTTTGACATTTTTTCCGGCTGAAACAGGTAAATACAGGACAGATCTATCCGGAAAAAGTCCAAATTGGCAACACTGCCTCAGTCCCAAATAGCTGACAGCTGCGCTGCTATGGCGCTCAGGTTCGATCTTCGTCCTCTATTGCTCTGTCAGAGTGAAACAGGGTTCAGACGGTTCGAGTTTGTGACGAAGATTACCGTTGCAATGATTAAAGCAGTAGAGGCAAAGATTATTATTAGGACACAAATTGTGTCACACAATAGAAATAATTTTGATGGACATGGAGAGCCTCGAGCAGCAGTCCACAGTCCGGAAAGGTCTGCAACAAGCATGCCCGGGCCAAAAGCAACAACAGTAATACTAAGTTTTTTTAAATATAAACAAATAATAATAGTATTATTTTTGTAAGAAAATTTATTACATTTTTGGCGTTAAGCGCTGTTCCAACAATTCAAAGAGGAAAATAAAACTGTTGGCCCTCATATGGAAGCTTGAAAAGTTTTGTCTCGAATTATTGTGGTAAGGTACGTCCCGAAAGGGGCATGATGACGAGGGACATCATAACGGGCCTGACAACTATGCGGACGCCTGAACCATTAAATTGAGTCTCGAGGTGGAGTTCTGTATTAACCGGGTGATATCAATTGTCACAGTTTTCTTCCACTGATTTCTTCACAACAGTCACGTCCGACAGTTTACTTTTCAAATGGGTATCTGGGAGACTCCGGAACCGTGACTTTAATCGTTTCTGTTGAACATGCCATTCTGTGTAAAAGTACAGTAGATATTACAATCTTCCCTTACTTTTCCTTTGCCGCAAACAAAGCAACTGAGACATTGGTGTTTGGTTTTGGCATCCTCATCTTTTTTATATTTCAACCTTTCCAGACGGTTTGTGCGGGAGAGTTGCCCCCTGGCAACACCCTTAACTATCCGTATTAGTAGAATCATTGATGCTTTCATTTATTACGTGTATTGGAAATTTATTGATACTGGAAAAATTTTAGGAGAAACACATTTTTGAACCGAACCCTTTTCGTTTTTTTTACTCCAGTTCGCGTTCAGGTTTGGACAGAAAAATTTGTTGTGCTCCCGTTCAAGTTTGGTTCGGTCTTCCTAATAGCGGTTCAACTCCGAAAATCCGCCGATTCATTTCACAGGCGAAAAAATAGTCAGCACTGACAATTTCCTGACTTTTTCATTGCATACTTCTCGGCGAGAAACTTAAAAGAGTTGTCTACATTTTATTTACATGAGATCTACATACAAATTCCCACTTGAAGCATTATTCGAACTGTGCAGAGCTTTAAGCTCGTTCGGCTTTTAAAGCGCAGTACTGGTTGAGACAGTATGGGTTGAAACAATACGGGAGACAGTAAAAAAGAAAAAATGATTTTTTTACAGCCCGGCTCGGCTTAACAGTGTGACCGTACACTATTCGAATGGCCATCCTAATCAACAACGGTCACACTTATCGATTGTTATCGATTTAAGTAACGAGTCGTAGTTATTGTGGGTACAGCTGAAAAAATGGCAGCCCAAATGCGTGTGTGTGTGTGTGCTTTGTAAAAACCATATTCAATATACACAATTAAATTGCGAAAAGCCACAAAATTAGCAATTGCTCGGTTATTATGAACAGTGAAAGCAAATCTTAAACATATTTTCAATTTGAACAAGTGTTATTGATGCCTCCGCCTCCTCTGCAGCTACTTCGGTGCGGGTTGCAATTACTTACACACACACAGACTACAGGCAGCAGCAGCAACAACAACCACACAGCTCGCGCTCTGCTCTGGTGAAAAAAAAAACGGAAAATGTAGTCAAGAAAAACTCTTGAAAAACTAAAACGTGTTTAGAAATAACATAACAAGTGTACATAGATACATAGTTATATTTATTTAAACGTATACATACAGACATAGTTGCATCAGCAGCAGCATGCCGGACTCTTCTGATTCCGATTCCGAGAGCGGTAATATGAATCAGCAGCAGCAGCACCCGCCGCCGCCGGGGAAGGAGAAACGGAAGCGTCGCATTATTATGAGGATTGAATTCAATGATACCGACGACAACTCCGATGGGGTCAATAATGACATTGATGAAATGCCATCGTGTTCCACCTCCTCCGTTTTGGCTTCACGTCTACTGCGTCCCCGGAGGAAGAAACTTAATGCAAATCCAACAACAAAGGATTCCTCTGATTCGGATGGGGCGCAACGAATTGGCAGAAGGCAACATAGAAGTCGACATTTGCAAATTCAGGATGAGCCCGAAACTGATGAGTTTTCATCCAGCGGCAGTGAGGTAATAATTAATACAAATGAATTTTCTCCACCTCCACGTTCATTTCAAAAGAGGGTATGCCCAATTGGCCTTACCGGCAACTTTGCTTTAATATACAGTGAATCAAAAAAGTATTGGCCCAGGCAATATTTTACAAGATATGAGGACTAAAGTACCAATTAATATCTATTTTTAAGTTTTTTGTAACTTAAATTCATTTTAAGTTAAAATTTCTTTGCACAGTTTTGTTACGTAGAGTATAATATTCTGAATTTCGTCACAGATTGAGCCAAATGGGCAGAGCTATGAAGATTTCTGTAGAAGTCCGGAAATTGATCATAAATCTTCACGTTCAGCAAACTATAGTTAAGAGGTCATATGCAAGTGTTGGGAACATTATAAAACATTACATAAATACCGGAAATGTAAAGAAGAGGAGGAGATAAAGGAGACCGAAAAAGTGTTCATCCAAAATCAAAGATTTGGATTGTGAAACAATATCCATTGTATCCAAAAAATGTGAGGAATACACTTTATAGAGCGGGATATCATGGAGGAGTAGTTTGATGTAAAACATAGATATCAAACGTTAACAAAAATGAACGCGTAAGTTATAATCGGCCTTGTCCGTTTCTTTCTCCCTGTTACTTACATTTGCACAACTTTAGAACAGCGGTAGGCATTGCTCCGAGATTTATAAGACGCAAAAGAAATTGGTGCGCAACTAGCTCGCTTCGAAGTGTGTTGCTCTGCTGCCAAACTTAATTTTCGTGCCCATCGCTGCTTTTCCCATTTGGTTCGTACGGATCAAAAAAAAAAAAGGCGCAAGCCTTACAAAGAGCTGCAAGTAAATAATGACATTCAAACAGTTAAGAACGGCGGCGGAAATGTTTTAGTATGGTGTGCTTTGTACCCAGTGGAGTAAAAAATTTGGTTTTAATAGACGTAAAAATCTAATCTAAATAACAGCGGCTGCGCTGGTTAGGACATGTCCAGGATGGACGAAGAAGCTCCAGTAAGGAAAGCTTATTATTCGAAGGCGGCTGACTACGGAGGAAGAGGCAGGCGGGGGAGACCTCGACTAAGATGGGATGATCAGGTTCGGGCAGACATTGCCAAGCTTGGTGTGACCAACTGGTCCCAGCTCGCACGGAGCAGAAGCGACTGGCGGACATTGATTGCAGCGGCCGAGACCGTCGAACGGTTGCGATGCATGCATCGGGCCAATCAAGAAGAAAGAAGAAGAAAAATCTAAATGCCAAAGAATAAATTTGGCAAAAGGATAATTTTGAGAAAAACATAACATCAACGCATTCATTCATTAAAGCAAGTTCTACTGACAGAATGGCCATATATAACCCCAGAAGAGACTGCCAACTTAGTAGCAAGTGTGCGTAGAATTTTTGGAGCTGTTTATAAGGTCAAAGGAGGCTTAACCAAGTATTAGGAGGTCTAATATCCCTCCATATCTCATTTTTGGCCGAAACTCGAAATTTTGTTGACTAATTTTTAATTTTTGAGGAAACCATTTATTGAAAAGTAAAATTTTTTTATAAAAACCGTGCCACATACTCTGGCTATCATTAAAAAAAAACACAAGTAATTTGGGGCACGATTGGGTTGTATTATATCTATATATCAATATATCGATATTTTGGTTGGATGGTAAGGGTTATTCCAATATGATATTTTTGTACCGATATAGGCGATTATCGATATTTTTATAACCGATATATTAGAAAAAGCTACTATGGTAATTGCAGGAGCAAATTGCCATAGCAAGACTGTCGATTTTGTTCTTCACAAAATGTATAGAAAGAACCAAATCTTCGGAAAATTTCGTCCAGAAACCATTAGTCCAAAACGAATTCCTCCATTCAACTTCATCCAGTTATCGTATTTCGCCATAGATTTTCTTCTCTTATACGTTTTTTCTTCATAGAAGTGCGATTTCTAAGTAAAAATAATTGAAAATGGTTTTTTTTACTGTTCAGTTCTGTTCAAAAAGAAAAGATCCTTAAATATCTTATATATTTGAGATCGATTTGCACTGACAGGGAATTCATTTTGGAGCCATGGGTTCTTGGTAAAATTTTCTTACAATTTTCCGTTAATTTCTGTTTTCGCTATACGCTTTGTTGATTTTTTACCGCTTATACAAATCGAACCCTAAAATTATAATTTAGTTTCAGAAAATTAAGTCATTTAAATCTTTAAGTTATCCCATTAGAAAGATAAGTAATAATGTCGAATATAAATGGTCATTTGGCGGTGAGCACGTTCTTTAAAAACTTTTCAGTTTTCTTAAGCTTTAGTAAACGGCGGTTAAGGAAAGCTTTAAGGAAGCGTTGAATCTGAGGGCAGGATCAGTCGTGTCGAATGATGACGCTACAGCAGCAGAGAAATGGAGTGAAGTGAAGGAAATTTACCTGAATGTTGTCGGTAAAATCCCCAGAGGTCACCTAATAAGCCAACGAGCGGAAATAAGACAGAAATTGCAGAATCCACAACATCAAGAAACGGCTTTGAATCAAAAATATCGAGCTAAAGTCCGTGAGATTAAAAGATGCTTACGCCAGGACAGAAACAGCCGCATCAACAATCTCGCAGAAATAGCAGAAAATGAACCACCAAACGGTGACGCGAAAACGGTTTATAAGGCGACCAACGAAATAGCCGATAAAAATATGAATGCGGAGCGCCCAATTAGGGACACAGATGGGAAATATCTCACGACCGGTACGGACCAAATAAATAGATGGAGATCCCATTTTGCGATGGTTCTCAACTGTGAGATATCTACGGCCGCATCCCGACTCTTTACCGAATTGCCACAAATTCTAAGTCACCACAGTGCAGAGTGCTTCATGGCTTTTCCAGTCCTCAGCGGCGTTCGACAGGGTTGTGCTCTATCTCCCATCCTGTTTATAATGGTGGTTGCAGATGTGGTATCCACTATTCGACCAGACCCCAACAACAGCGGCATCAGGTGGACAATGACAACCACATTGCGGTATCTGGACAATGCAGACGATATATGCATCCTGGCAAATAGGCTAAGCGACCTGGCAAGAGCGTTAGCCGAACTTGGCACCTCATCTAAATCGACTGGTCTAAAAATCAACACCTCCAAAACTAAATCGCTTAGCCTTCGTTCAGGACAATCCCAATCTCTGGTTTTGGATGATCAGCCTATTGAACAAGTCCAGCAATTCAACTACCTGTGCAGCGTAGTCGCTGTGGATGGAGGTACGGAGCTCGATGTGGAGTCGCGCCTTCAGAAAGCTAAGGGTGCTTTTGGGATGCTGTCGGCCGTTTGGCGATGATAATCATATCGACACTGGCTCAAAATAAGGCTTTTCAAGTCTAACGTAATGCCAGTGCTACTATACGGATCCTCTATTTGGAAAATTACTACTTTCAAAGTGTCCAAAATTCAAACATACGTGAACCGATGCCTGCGTCAGATATTTTGTATTTTCTGTTCTGACAGAATATGGAACTACGAGCTACTAAAACGCGCAAATATGGAGAGTGTCTACACCATAATACGCAGAATGAAATGGAGCTGGACAGGGTACACATTGCGTAAAAGTGAGAGCTATATCGCGAGGAAGGCAATGGAGTGGAACCCAGTGGAAACTTGGAAACTTGGAGGAGGACTGTTGATAGAGAAGCGGAAAGCATTGGGAAGACCTGGAGAGAACTGAAAGCTACGGCCAACAACAGAGTTATGTCCCACACGGGATCGGAACTAGAAGAAGAAGAAGCTTTAAAGAATAACGATGTATCGATATATCGATGTTTTTGGACCAGATATATCAAATATCGATATTAAACATTTTGATTTTTGATATTATCGATATTGATATTTTGAGAAATATCGACAACCATAGTGCACGAGGGTTTCACTCCGGGGTTTGAACCCGAGAAACGGGGTTCAGGAATAATTTTCTTTTCTCTAACTCAAAAAAATTGTATTAACTAGAAAAACCATAAACATTTGATGTAAGGAGACCTCCTTAGAACGATTGTCCTCGGTGGGAGTTGGCCTTTGTCCCCCACAGGTGTTCTGTGTTCCCGTTTGTGCGGAGGGAATGGTCCCTCTTCGTTCCCAAATTCTTCCTTACCGCAAGAGCTCGGTAAGCACCCCGTGGTGGGATTTTGTGCACTGCTGGGCGTTTCGCATCTCTAACGAGGCCTGGACGATCCCGCCACATCTGGTTCTCCTCAAACTGTCTTGCGTCAGCGGTTGCAAGGATATCTTGCTCACTTCTATTTGCTTCTTCTTCACATACAATTTGCGTTACTTTTCTTCATGCTTGAAGGTACTTTTCTTTGGGCTTTCAGATGGTCGACAACAGTCCGAGGCCCACCAGTTGCAAAGCTACTTAAAACAGGCGGTCGCGACTTGCCGGGCCTCCAGCTGTGCTGACTCTCGGCACTGTTTAATTCACAGCTAACCTTCATAAGAGTCACGTTCGCTATTCTCAACCTGCGACTCGTTCAATGGCCCAACGGCTAGGAACCCTTAAAACCATCTCACAAGTTCTTCGGGATTCGCAGAGGAAATATTTTGGTATATTAAAAAAAAACCCGGAGACAACCTTTTAAAAATCTTAATATTCTGGAATTATCAGTTCACTTATATCGTTTTGAAAAATATTATTTTTTATTGGGAATTCCCAAGCGGTTATAGCAGTTCTGCCATCATCAATTTGAAAATGAAACTGTGCCAATACTTTATAGATTCACTGAAAATTCCAAACGCACATTGCAAAATTGTGTATTTATTGGGTTTATTGGCTGTAAACCAAATATTGTAAAATGTATATAAATAGTTTTAATTATAATTTATTTATCTGTTTGTGTTTTCCCCCCTCTTTCTTACAGATCAATCAACGTCAAGTGCGCGGCAAGAAACGTCAAAAGGTAATCCTTTCCGATAATGAGGATGAAGGGCAGCCAAAAGCACAACAGCGAGGAGTGGAGGATGATGATGGCGGTGCTTCGGATAGCAGCAGCAATGAGCTGCTAGAGAAATGCCCCATTTGTCTGTTGACATTCCGTCAGCAGGAAATTGGCACTCCCGTAACTTGTGAGCACATCTTTTGTGCCGCCTGCATCGAAGCGTGGTCGAAGAATGTTCAAACCTGTCCCATCGATCGATTGGCCTTTGACCGGATCGTAGTGCGTGATACGTACGCCACCAGGAATGTTGTGCGAGAAGTTCGCGTGGATCTAAGTAAATCGAAAACAGAACTCATTCTAGATGATGATGTTGTGCTCGTTGGGGATTCGGATGGGGAAGATGTGACCAATTGTGAGATTTGCCACAGTCCGGAGCGTGAGGAGGTCATGTTGTTATGCGATAGCTGTAATCATGGCTATCACATGGACTGTCTGGATCCGCCGCTGCTTGAAATACCTGAGGGTTCTTGGTATTGCGATAATTGTGTGGATTCGGATGAGGAGTTGGAACTGGCGGAAGATTTGAATGCCTTGTATGAGGATATTCGAGGCATGGGTTTGCCCGAAACTCGGTTGCGAGTGCGGGAGGTTCAACAGCCGCGTATTTTACGCACACGGCAAAACGAACGAATACGGGCGGCCGTGCTGCGACGCACGCGAGCGAGTACCACCACCACGACAACAACAACCACCACAACGACTACCACAACCACAACTACACGATCCTCCCGGGGTGCCCCGCAGCAGCAGCAGCGTCGAAGACGCCGACGCACACGTCATCGCACCTACGTGGTGGAATACGATCTGAACAATTTCGATGAGAAATTTGCAATCAAGACCAGCAAGAAGGTGATACGACGTCGTCGTCATCGGCGCCGGCGCGGCAGCAGAAGGATAATCCCAGCCAGTGAGGGGGGACGGATGACAGCCAGCAAACGACTGGCCGAACAGCTGGGCGTCAATGTGACTGGCTTAAGTCGGTCCCATCTGAGCGGTGGTGCCGCCTCCAGTTTTTCCCTTTTCGGCAATGCCAACGATTTGGAATATTTTTCAGACAGCGAGGATGTGAATGTAGCCGGAGCAGTGGACACTGGCAATTCAACGGCTGTGCAAACATCCGTACGCATTGCAAGCATTGGAGCGCCGCGCAGTCGCAAGGCTCTGCTCTTGGGCAAAGCACGGGCGGCAGACACATCTGCATCAGCCGGCGATATACTGTCCAGCATAATGGATTTGCAAGAGCGTTGGCATGATGCATCCCGAAATTTAAGTAATGTGCAAATCAACGCAGACGGTAGCCTAAATCTGCCAGAGAAAAAGACCACGAGCGCAGAAAAGATTACCCAAGTGCCGCTGTATCAGCGTGGTGGTGGTTCAAGGCCCAACTTCAATCGTGGTGGAGGTGGCGGTAGCGGGGGCACAGGTAATCGCTATGGCGGCAGCAATAACAACTATCGTGGCGCTGGAGGAGGCGGTGGTGGCTCATATCAGAGGCATTCCACTGGTAGTACCGACGCAGGATCAACAGGCAGCGGCGGGAGTGGCGTTGGCGGCTTTGGCAATCCAAATAACAACAACGCCAACTTTACTCCCTTCCACATGCGCTTCAATACGCCCAATCGACAGCCACAACAACAGCAACAGCAGCGTAATCAGCGTCAAAGAGCACCTGAAACTACACCTCCCTCTCCAACTGCTACAACCAACAACTACTCACAGCAGCCACAACTCTACGCTGGCATCCCACCATCTCCCATTGATCTGGGCATGCCACCACCCTCCACACGGCTCTCAATGCCAGCCGTTTTGTCCGTACCCCCACCACCCATGCCACCACCATCTTTCAATAGCTCCTTGTTCAAACTGAACGCGGACTATGCGCCCAAAGATGCTGATGCCAATGATGATGCCGATAACGATGATGATGATGAGAACTGTCCCAATTTCTCGATATACTCACAGGAATCGCAAGCCGTGGCCAAGGCCACAGATTTGGCAACTGCACAACAGCAGCAGCAAACACAATCGGGAGACGCAGATAAGGTAATTAGATGGAACATCCTCGTACTTGTTTCCCATATTTGTTTGAGAAATGGCAAAAAAGGAATTTGATTTAATTTAAAGGGGGATTGTGAGAGTTTTGGGACGGAAATTGCAATCCAAATTTTATGTGAATACCTTTATAACCTGTATAAAAGTCACCAAGAGTATAATAAGATTGTGCAAATGTGTGTATTTGTGATCAGTATCAACAGCCCAGTCGATATAGTCCGTCTGTCTGTCCGTATGAAGGCAAATATCTCTAAGATGTCAAGAGCTAGAAACACCAAATTAGTTATGAAGAATTTTTGTTAGTTTCGGCCATAAGAGGGAGGTTTTTTTCGAGGGCATTATCATTGATATCAAAAGTATTACCTGATATTACTAACATCCAAGAGAATGCCCTTCGAAAAACTTCCTTCCCACCACCAAAATTTCACTTGGCGACCAATCATTTTTGTCTCATATTCATTTAAAGTTAATAATTGCTCTCCTGAAAAGTAGGAAAACACAGATATATATGGATGATCAGGGCGACGATCTGAGTCGTTCGAGCTTTGTCCGTCCGCCTATCAGTCTATTTCTACGCAAACTAGTCCCTCAGTTTTGAAGCTTGTAAGGTGAAACTTTCACTTAGTCTTCTTTTTACTGCACGGTGCTAATAACGCGGAACCGACCGGGTGACTATATCTTGTAGCTGTCATTGGAACTTCTGGTCGAAAAGGAGGTCTAAGTGAGAAAAACTTTTTTGTTTTTAATGCTAGTGCCCCAAACTCGGCCAATACGAAATCTACATGCTTTCCAACAGTTTTGATGCCATAGAAACCAACGATCGAAAAATGGGTCTTAGTTAGAAAAATTATTATCGAAATCAGATGACTATCTGCAAGAGTTTCAAACTTCGGACGAGCCAAGGTTAGCTTCCACCTATTTTTATTTGCCGCTTTTGGATCGGTTCAGCACGAGTTATAAGCAAAATAAGACCACAAAAGCGTAGGTTCTCCACAAGACACGTCTAAAATAAGCCATAATAGGCATTTTTACAACTTTAAGCTAAATTACTAAAAATATCGACGTTATGGACTATTTCTAAAAGCAGATTCCTGCTCGGCACATGAATATCATCTAGATCAACACCACCAACTTTTCAAAACCAAAGAAAAAACACGAGAGGTTTGAAATAGGAATGTCCAAAATATTATCGATATATCGAAATATCGTTATTTTTGCGCAATATTACGAATATCATTATTGCATATTTTTTCGAGGCGATATATCGGAAATCAAATATATTTTGGTGATATTTTTGTTTTAGCCTTCGGTCACACTGTTGCGAATAACTGTTTCTTGTGTTTCAAAATGTTTAAAAGTAAATCGCAGTCCCAACTTTGCACTACTACCATAGTATCAGCATTGTTACTCGAACGCAACTAGCATGACAAATAGGGCAATGTACTAGATATTTTAACATACAGAGATCTTTTTGTATCTGGCTGGCTTGAGGTCGGTGGAGAGTTACAATTCAATGTAATCAACACAAAACAACAGAGATTAATTACAACAACTTGGAATAACTATTGGACGGCACGCCATAATGTTTGCAATAAAAACCGAAAAACGGTTTCCCTATTGAAAAATAAGCAAAAAAAATATCGTGTGTATTTACAAGAAACGCCGTGACTCTGCTATGGAGGATCATTGGGCAGATTGTACAGCCACCTTGCAGAGCTTATAAGCAAAAAGAAATTAATTACATCAAATTGGTAAGCAAAAGCAACACGTTCATAATCCATTGCAGAATTTCAGGCTGTGAAGTGGATATATTGAAATCCCCAAAGCGTTATTCGCCGACTTCACAATCAAACCTGAGTCTGAGTGGTCGTCCGTTATCTTCGAAACAGCGATCGTTGTATGGACATATCCATTGCTATTCCAAGTTGTTGAAATTAATCTCTGTTGATTTGTGTTGATTACATTGAATTGTAACTCTCCACCGACCTCAAACCAGCCAGATACAAGAAGTTTGACAAAAAACAGTCGCAAAAACCAATATTTGTCGTGATTATATAAATCTTCTTCAACTCTTCAAAGAAATTACTGAAATAGTTAACGGCGAAAAATAGTTATTATTTTTTTTTTTTTATTATAGGTTTTATCAAATTTGTTTTTTTTTTTTTGTTTTCAAAAATTTTAAAAATATCTATATCGATATTTTTGGCGAAATTGGAAAAAAGTATCATTTCGATATAAATATTTTGCTGTCAAAAACATCGATAATGTCGATATTTTCAATATTTTTCAATAAAAGCCCGGATCTTACAATGAACAGGTCTATTGAGGTAATTGAGGCGTCATTAAGAACTGCAATCTGAAGGCGCAAAAAAATATAGGTTTAATGTATATTTATTAAATTAACAAAAAATATTTATTTTTTATTTCATATATAACATAAGAAGTTCTGAAAACTTATTCATGAATTTATATTTATGCAACGAAAGCAGTGTTTACTTTTTAATTCATTACTTTCAAACTAGATCATTCGAACTACAAAGCATAAAAAAAACTTATTCAGTTAAATCTTCAAAATTTAAAATCTTCTGATTTTACAAATAATCGTTGGACAAATATTTTAGGAAGACGCGTTGAGTCTTGTGCTCATTGGTCATTCGGCTGCTGATGTCAGAAACGACACTTTTTACAGCCGATGCCAATCGTTCCGATGGCACGGAGCTTCCCGGTGTAATAAGATATGACAACGCCAAGTCAGAAAGCACTGGCAATGCGTCTTTCTCTGCAATCCAGAACTTAATAGGGTCCCGTTCCAGGGCAAACAACGGAAAATTCCAATTGTACTCCAATAATTTATTCTCCTGTCCTGGTGGTTGTTAAAATATTTTGAGTATTGTGATCAGCGAAGAGCGATCCTTCAAAAATAACGTCTTCAGATTTCGCACACTTGTCTTTAAAGGGAGAACAATATGTGTGCAGCATGACTATAAGCGACTGCCACTGTTTGACGATAGTCGTCATGCTGCAATCATGTTATTCTTTACTGTTTTTAAAAATGATTTGCATTTCAGCCAAACATTTCCATGCTTTGCGATTAAGTGCGCCTTTATGTTTGTTGAGTTGTCCTTACAACTTTTTGCACAGTTTACAGTTAATAAAAAAAACTTTTAAACATTGTGCCTTACATGTGCAGAGCACAAGAAACAGTTATTCGCAATATTGTGACTGAAGGCTAAAACGAAAATATCCCCGAAAAATATCACCAAAAATATTCGATATCCGATATATCGCCTCCGAAAAATATTCGATAATGATATTCTTTTTGTGCAGAAATATATTCTATATTTCCAACTATTCTAGTTTTTTTCTTTTATGAAGTTTAATGATGAATATATAATTATTACGTTTCATAAATTTAAAATGTAGTTTCTTTTTCGCCTCAAATGACGCCTCTAATATTAAAGACCTGTTTATTGTTAGATCCTGGTTTTTATTGAAAAGTATTGAGAATATCAGAAACATTTTTATTTTACACAAAAATATTTTTTTATTATAAATTTTAAATTATATTTTTTTCTATATTTCAAAAAATTTATATTTTTTGAATCTATTTGTATTTTTTTTTTCGTCTTTTTTTTTTGATAACCATTGGAATTCGGTTAGAATTAGGATGAAAGAGGTTTCACTTTTTTTTTTTAAGTTTCGGTTTCTGGTTTACTATTAAGAAAGGAAAGTACCCAAAAAAATAGCCACGAACCGCTGGAGATAAACACACACACCTGTGAAATCTCTGAGAATTCTCACAGAATTCTGTTTTATAGACAGGCATGCCGACAAGGCTTGGCTGTTATCACACTGTTTTTTTTTTAGCTCAGTGGGAGATGTTTCCCTTCCTAACTGACATTTCAGCAATGTCCGAACAATGATTGCTTTGTGCTACTTTCTTCATAGTGCTTTAAAAGGAATGAACGACCCTTTACTGCCTAAAAGTAAAATTTAGGCGTTATATTTTCTCGTGAGCGTACTTTTTTTTGGTTTTGTTTTGTAGATACATTGGTATTTGCAATCACTTTCAAAGCCGAAGTTAGCTTTGCCAGCTTGTTGAAGGCAGTCCTTACTTTCTGGTATTCAAGTTTTGTCCAATAGGTCAAACATTTTAATGAATCATCTTGATTCGGTGGTGTCTTCTACAGCTCCTCCTTCTTCTTCTTCTTATTTAGTTAAATCAAGAGTATCCCTTTGGCATACTAACCGTGATCTGTTGTTCTCTCTTCTTTTCAATTCCATAATTATTTTCCTTACACAGGATGACGATGATATGAATGAAGATTTAGTACAATTAGACGATGATGATGAAATACCATTACCACCCGAACCCGAAATCGAAACCGACAAAGTGGCCCATGATGGCAGCGGTGGCACTGACCTATATGAGCCCGAAAATCCAACTGAAGAGGAGCAGGACGACAAACCGTTGGAAAGTGCAGCAGAACCCCCCCAGCAAGAACCGGACTCAAATGCCGCTGCCAGCAAAGCAACTGACGAAGACGAAGAGACAAAGACGCACAGTACGCCTAGTCCAACCGTAAGAGATGGACGAAACGTGGACAGGGACAGGGGCAAAGGTGTTCTGGAGCTGTATGACGATAGTGATTGGGAGGAACTTGACATTGACAAGCCAAAAGAGTTTGAAAAGGCGCTGGCTGGGGAAGGGGATGGCGATGGCGAAGGTGAAGGCGAAGAAGGCAACGCTAAACCCTCCAAATCAGCTAAATCTAATAGCGAAGAAACCCAAGCCAAGTCCGATGCTACGGAGGAGCCAGAAGATCCGGATCGATCTTATACACCATGTTTGGATGAGAAGATTATTGAAGAAGAGGCAGCCGCCGCGGCGGCAAACGCCAGTTTGAAAAAATCCGATGAAGCCGAGGCGCCAGGTGATGAACCGGATCGTGTGGGTGGAACTGAACTGATTTCCGAAGACGATTTGGCGCATGAAAACGACACGAAACGACGCAGTCGCAGTCGTCATCGCCATGACGAGAAGGAGAAGCATGGCGGCAAGGGAGCCACCTCGGCAGAGAAGGGTGGCAAATCGAGGCGTTCGAAACGCGGCAAAGAGAATTCCGAGACCTTCAAGAAGGCGGGCAAGCGACAAAAGGGTCGTAACTATCGCATTGATAAGCAAATGGAGCGAAGCCGTTCGCGGAACCGTTCCCGTTCCCGCTCGGGCCACTCACGCAGCCGCAGTCGCAGTCGCTCACACAGCCCAAGTCATAGTGGACGTAGTGGCAGTCGACGACGCCGTACGCGTAATAGTCGCAGCCGTTCCAAATCGTACTCCCGTTCCCGATCTCGATCTCGTTCACACTCGCGCGGCCGTCGCCGTCATTCCTTCCGGGGACGCGAAATGATGCGAGGCGCCGGCATGGGTCGTTTGCGGGGAGGTCTGCGCTTCAATTACAATCGCAACCAGCAATTCCACAATCGGCCGTATCAGCAGCAGCACTATAACCAGACTCAGCATCATCAGTTCACCAACTACCAGCGTCCCAAGCGGCGGGAGCTGCCGCGCTACGATGTGCGCAATGTGGTGGGTGCCTCGGCGCGGCATCAGCAGAAGGATCGCTATGGGCGTGATGCAAATCGTGCGGCAAGAAGCCGTTCAGCTGGCAGCTATGAGCGACGTCAGAATCATTCGCCCAGCTACTCGCGCAGTGGCTCACGCTCCGCTTCCCCCAAGCGTTTTCGCAGCTTTAGCATATCTCCCTCACCGCCCACACAGCAGCAGCAGCAGACGCAGCATCGCAGATCTCTATCGCCGTTGCCCGCACGGCGCTTTGGACGTTCCCCCTCGCCGTCAATGCAGCCGCATCAGGGGCTGCAGCGAAGTCACAGCTCAATCTCTATGCGTTCGCGCTCACATACACCGCCGCAGACGTCAAGGCTGAATGGTGGTCGCCCCAAGCGTACGCCCAACTACTCCCCACGCTATACGCCCAGCCCCAGATCAAAGAGTCCGCCCAAGAAGAAGAAAAAGAAATCGGACAAAAAGAAGAAGAGTAAAAAACGTGTATCCAGCATTAGTCCACGTCGCATGTCCCGTCAGCGGGATCCCTTTGACGATGCCGATGATTTCCTGGCGCCACAACACAGCAAGAAGCGAGCCTTGCATCATCACTGGTCACCCTCACCCTCGCCCACACTCTCCGAATTTGGTATACTGGCGAGCGGAGGGGCTAGGGACAAGAATGCTTCATGGACGCCACCGCTGTCCTCGCCCAAAACCGCCGGCATGGGTGCGCATTATGCCAATGATCATCTAATGCACGGACGCAGCCCCACTCCATTGCTGGCGGCGGACAAGAAAATGAAACGAAAGCGGGACAAGAGCAAAAAGAAGAAGAAACTGATGGACAAGCAGCAGCGTAAGGAGAAGAAACGCAAGCGAC
Organism: Lordiphosa stackelbergi; assembly: GCA_018904235.1. Taxonomy (NCBI): domain Eukaryota; kingdom Metazoa; phylum Arthropoda; class Insecta; order Diptera; family Drosophilidae; genus Lordiphosa; species Lordiphosa stackelbergi. The sequence goes on from JAEIFU010001026.1 coordinate 42,313, forward strand.
GTACCCTCACCCCCGAACCGTTGCCCTCTAAGGAGGTGTTTGCCTCCGGTAACAATATACTCGTCAGCGTTAGCTTCAACAAGGATACAAATTCCTCCAACACAAATGCAGCGCCCGCCCAGCAGCAACAGACCGTGGTGACACTCCCTTCGAATCGAGATGATTTACTCTCAAACTCCAGCGCACTGGCCGCCAAGAAGGGTGGCAGCAAGAAGGAAAAGATGCTGCGCAAGCGTAAAAAGTTGGAGGCCAAACCGGTGGCCATCATTGATCTAGAGCGTTCACCATTCCAGGTGCACCAGGAGCCGGCCGATGTCATTGTGCTGACCGATAGCGAAGATGCCAACGACAGCCAGCAAACAATGAGCCTACGACGACGTCGTGGCTCAAGTGTGGCCTCCGTCAGCGAACACCACGACCTGATGATGCGTGAGAACGGTCAGCGCGAGAAGACCCCGCCAGGCGATATGTTGGAGACCATCATGGAGACTTCGTACGAGACGACAACCGGACCAAAGACTCCACCAGAGCCACCGCTGGTCAAGTTCAACCTGCCTGCCAAGAAACAGCACAAAGCGCGCAGCAATCCCTTGCACGAAGAGGCCGACGATGACATCAATTCCGCGGACGAACTGGAGCGTGGCATGGGCAACGCTGGAGTTGCTCTGGAGGAGCCACTGGCACATGAAACGCAACAGAAAATTGGCCCCAATACTCCACCCGAATCGGGTCCATGTTCACCCGATGCCTACGATCCATTTGAGCCAACCAAGTCGCCCTCCCTGTCGCCGCGTTCGCCCACACCCGTGCCCAGCCAGAGCCAAGAGGCCAGCAATCAGCCGGCCCTGGCTGACAGTGTGGAGCAGCCCGATGGCAGCGACAGCGTGACCACACCTCAGGCCAGCAGTGCCGCCCCCCAGACCAGCGCAAACCCCAATGCAACGCTCAATCCCGTCGATCTGGTTATGGCCCTGATGAACAAGCCCAGCAGCAGCAGCACTGCCAGCAATCAGCCGGAGATGACCTGTGATGTGACCTCCTCCACTCAGTATCTCAATAGCAATAGCTCTGTGGGCGAGGACAAGCCAACCGATGCCAACACCATTACAGTTCTGTCCAATGTTCTGCTCACGAGCAGCACCTCTGCCTCCCAGCACATACCCATCATATCTAGTCCCACGCCCATGGTGAAGAAGCTCACACCCATGTCTAAGACTGGAACGGGAGGCAGTGTGGCCAGCAGTAGTAGTCTGCCCACCACAAGCGGAGGATTGCGCAATGGTGGCGGCGCTAGCGGTGCTAACGCAGCGGATGAATCTTTCAATCTGGATATCGAAAGTCCCTACTCACCGGGATCGGCCGAATACGAAGATCTGTTTGAGCCACCAGCGCCACCAGAGGGTAGCGGCGGACGGCGCTCCAAAGGCAGTGGCGGTGCAGGAGGAGCTGGCAAAACGGAGATGTTTGACAATCTATTTGGTAGCAGCTCACCGCCCGTGGCCAATATGAGAATGCCCTCCAGATACAATTCGTCATCCAAGAAACGTGCAAATAACAAAAACGAACGTAAAGCGAAAATCAAAGGTGGGTTGGTATCCAAGATCACACAGTTTCCCCACCTCTCCCCCCCTCTCTCTCTCTCTGTCTGATATTCTCTGGTGAAATTCCGTTCAGCAATTTGCCTTTTTCAAACAAACCAAAAATACTGTTCAATGGAGACCCTGAAGAGATTAGTACAGTTGCGATATTTGCTTTTCGTTGCAGGTAACAAAATGTCTGATGAGCATGCTAAAGCATACGATGATGTACCCAATTCAGCCGTGGACTTACAAGTCAAGGATAAGGTGAGTACAAAAACAAATTTTTAGATATTTCGGCCATGTACAATACTGGAAATTTGCTCCACTGAAAGCTAACCGCTGAAATAATTGCTTTCTCTAGGTCGTAGATCAGTTATCTGTAGACTAGTTTTGGGGAGCTACTCTCTTATTCGCTTCTGATTTTTCATAGATGTTCCCATTCCACTTTTTATTATTATCGGGGGTGTCTCAGAAATCTCTAGATATTTTGGCATCGGTTGGTTTGCAAAACGGTCGAAATACCCGTCGGTGTCACCGAACTTCAAGAGATTTAATTTTCTTATTTGAAAATCTAGTTAGAAGGTTTGTGTCCATGCTAATGGTATATCTGTATTATGTAACTTACTCCCAGAGTATTTGGTTTTGGTATTTGAAGTTTGAGCAGAAGAACTAGATAGAACTTGAACCTGCTCGAGGTCATGTAATTTGTGTTTTTGCATAAATCGATCAACTTCGACTTCTTTTATATTTCTTGCCTTGTAAACTTTAAGTGTGACCAGAAGTCCAATTAACTCATTTATGAGTGATACTTTTCACCTTCAAAACTAAAACAAGAGGTTGACACCGTTTAAGCTCATTAGGCTGCATTCACATTATTTCAGACATGATCGTCTAGTAGTCCTGCTTATTGCTCTGTTTTAATTGTGCATACAATCATGATGAAATGCAGGCCTACCAGAATTATAATGTAACGTTTATCATTTTGAATGCAGACTGGCAAGTGCTGTCTGTTCAGAATGTGTAGAATAAATGGGAATTGTGACAGATTTGTCTGAACAATGTACGCCAACAGTCAAATGGCACTGCTCTGGCTGGTCGCTCCTAAAAATATGGGAACCTTAAACTGATCATCAAACGTACAGAAATTTACAATTAGGAAATGTTCTGGGTCACATATTCTGTTTAATTCTGAAACAACTATATCAATTGTGGACGAAAGGCGAATCTCGACAAGATCTTCTAAAAGCGAATATTCGGGGTGCCACAGAAATCTCTAGAGATTTTGCCGACGGTTGGTTTGTAAATCTCTCGTTAAATTCGTTGGTGTCACAGAACTTCTAGAGATTTCATTTTCTAATTAGAAAATCTAGTTGGAGCACCAGATGTTCCAATTGATGTTCCATCTCTAAAAACAGGGCTGAATCTCTCGCCAAAAAATTTTCCTTATTTTAGATGTGGATTAATTTAATGATTAACTGAAATTTTTTGATTGTGTTTTATGTTTTATGATGCATTTTTAAATAATAATTCAATTTTAAGTGGCATTCTCCACCAATATAAGGCAAAATTTAAAAATTTGTTGGCGCCAAACATGAGTTATTAGTTTCCCCATCTTAATCCGCTAGCTTAAGGCGCCACTTCACAAAAGGCGCTAGTAGAAAGAGCTTTGCAAAATCTCCTAACAAAACATTAGAGGTTTGAAACCAACCAAAAGAAATTTCTGTGGCACCTAAGAATTGGAATTCGGTTGGAATTCGTTTGGAAGAGGTTTCTGTGGCACCCCTGTTTGTATACATAAAAGAAGAAGACCAGAAGAATAAAAGGCGAAATGAATAAAGAAGTATTAAAAATTAAAGTGGCCATGCTAAGCAAGTGAAAATGCAAGATGAAAAACTCTGGAAGAGCAGGAAATAGAATGTACATAAACAAAACATTTCTTACTAAAACCCATTAAAGAAATTTGTATACAAAGAAAATTCGTCGCCATGTTGAGCAGCGTGAGTAAAGAAGGCCGAAATGTGGACGAGCTTGTGCTGTGTGTGTGTCGGAACTGCGTACGAGGATCCGGAACCTTTCGCAAATTTTTAATTCAAAATTCGGCAGTGCCAGCACACTGCAATTAGGTCACACTTTAACTCGTTAGATGTCACTCAGCTGAGTGCTCAGGCCAAATATATCGCTCCCTAATAGCTCATCTGAGTAGCTCCATGTCTAGTCAGACGCCTTTTTACGAGATCTGACAGCAACTCAGACGATAACTCAGCTGAGTGTCAGTTGTGATCTGTTTAGGTGTAGCTTTCTGATTTCCTTCAAAACGGGGCATATGGCAACAAAATGAAAAGTGTCTTCAGGTGTCCTTAAATTACACAGGTCATGTTCTCTGCTGGTGCGGTATGGCATGTCGTTTAGTTGCAACATTTCTGTTCGTGCTTTGCTGAAGAGATTTTGAAATCGTCGTGGAAGTAGTTAGCATCTTTTAGGCTGTAGCGTAGAGTTTTATAGATTGCTCTCGTAGAGTTTTGACTGGCCTGAAATTACAACCTCCTCATGGCTGCGCAGTTGATTTGTTCTAGAATTTTCATATGCGCTAAATCCCATGAGCTTGAATCTGATATATCCAGAGCTATTCCATGATCGTTTGCCAGGCACAGCCATTTTTTTGTATAAATTGTGCCTGCAATGCTTCGGTGTGTAACAGCGACAGTCGGTTGTTCACGTTTTCACAGTTACTTCTGGGTAACTGAAAGAGTTTTTTTATGAAGTGACGCTGCAGTTTCTCTGTTTCCTCATAATACGTATGTCCCCAAATTTGCGACGCATACAACATTATCGTGCTCACAGTGGCCTTAAATAGTTTGTATTTTACACTTGGTATTACATTTTGTCTGCCAAGAAAGTGATCAGCTATAACAGCTTCGATTTATTAGATAAGTTTCTTTTCTTAATTTTTTGTCTCCTCAACCATTGCCGGAACAGTCTCCAGAGTCTTCCCTTTTCTTACATGATTTGCATTCGAAATCGCGCCGTTTAGGCGCTGGTATTTCATTTTGGTAAAAGAAATTTCTATAGACTGTTAAAATCCAAGTGCTTCATTCTTTATATACAACAAAAATATAAGATAGCAGCTTAAAAGTTCTTATTAAAATTGTCTATACAGTCCCAAAGAGCCAAGCCCAGCTTCTCTCAATCTCTTGACGTGTGCTCTAATAATTTTTAGCACAAGAGAAGGGGACCTACAGTTTAACGCCGAATCCGAACGGCAAAGTTTGAGAAGCTTTTTCATGGCTAGTTAGTGAACAGCCGATTCCAATAGCTGATGAAGGTGACCGGATGTGTAAAAGCTATTTTCCAAAGAAAGAAAAAAAACTTTTTTATTAGATGGTCCGAGGCGGGATTGAACCCACGCCTCCCCTCCGGACACCACAAAATTACTGACGTTCTGAAAGATGATTTGGTTGGGCTGAGTCCCTTGCTGTTGTGAGCTCACAGATCGTGGATGTGGTGCCATGTTGTTCCAATTTAGAACAGATGAGGTGTTCCTAGAGGGTTCGGAAAAGAAGGCCTTAAAAAATCCCAACTACTGGCGAGAGGAGTGCTACCATTTCTAGGGATTGAGTTAATTTTTCCTTTCTTCCAAATTTTTGGAATGACCAGAGCCTCTATGATTTATTATAATAGTTATTAAACTATTCGAATTTTTCTTAAATTTGGAAAACCTTCTCATTTTGTCTTGCAGTTTTTGCGTAAGCTAAACCGTCAGGAACGTGTCGTTGAGGAAGTGAAATTGGTCCTAAAGCCACACTTTAATAAAAAGGTGATTACCAAGGAAGACTACAAGGATATTATGCGCCGTGCTGTTCCAAAAGTAAGTTAATCTCATCCATATTAGCCAAGGGCCAAAATCTAATCTGAATCTCTAATTCACAGATCTGTCACAGTCGCTCTGGTGAAATCAATCCACATAAAATTAAAAACCTAATTGATGCCTATGTGAGGAAGTTCCGGGCGAAGCACAAGAAGTTAAGTCTCCTGAATACGGGACAGGTTAGCAGTGCTGTCAAATGTGCCGCATATTTAAAGAAGCTATAAGCAGACAGAAGCATTAAGGGTCTGGCAGTGAGTATTTGCAGCATGGAAATGGATTGCTTTGGATGGGACTGGTGGTTATCTTCTGCTATATATTTCCAGCGAAACAGTTTACCGGCCGCATGCAGCATTCCTACACAAAACACACAACAACAACAACAACCAATCACCGGCCGCCAATCGCAAAAACTCATAAATTGTCATTACTATTGGAATTTAGTTGTTAAGGATATTTTTAGGTCACTTTACGAATGATTTCTAGCACGTAAGCCGAATAATACAGAAGTGAAGATATATATTTAGCATCCTAAGCAACTTTTGCCACCCCTTTTTCGTTTCCCCAAAGCACGCCGAAAAACAAAACAAAACGGAAATCACAAAACAAGAACAGAATAGGAAGAACACAGTTAATTTATATATTTACCAAGCGTAGTTTTTAGTTTGTTTATTTGTATAACTATTATTATGTTTTGCGTTAACAAATTGTAAGTAGTTGAGATCAGGCAAAACAAGTATGTATTTTACCTCTGATAATTTAATAATTAATTATATCTACAAAACTTTTTAATGAGAACGCTGCACCCGGATACTCGGCCAAACTGTCAGAGTGCAACATACAGAGATCGAGAGAGATATTTGGGTGCAATTGATTCGAATTAGGGGTTGTTGTTCAACAATTGTAATTATGTATTCATAGAAACTAAACCACGCATTCATACATACAGAATTACAATTAAAAAAAAAAACAAAAAACTATTTGGTTTTTGCTTAAGTAATTGTCCGTCAGAAATTGTGGAATAAAGCGAGTACCGACATTAAATAACGAATGAAACCCAAGTTGATTAAGCTATGCAACATACAATATACAAATTGTGCTAAATCGTTTGTAAATATCCATAAACAATGAATGAATGAATAAACGCGATCATTAACTAATCCAAATAAACAAAATCTTTAGAGAGATGAACCTAGTTTAAAATCTGTTTGCTGTTTCGTCAGTATGTTGCTCTCATTGACAGAAATGTTACCAGTTGCTGAACACATGCCATCTGCATTTGCTTGTTATATGGCAACCTGATTCCTAATACTTATAGAGTTAAGAAATCAAAAATATCCTCTAAATCCACAACAAGACAGCCTTAGCATATGGTTTTGCAGCTCCTAGGTAAGTAAGAAAAAGGTAAGCGTCTCCGAGCTGAGCCAATGAGCAGAAGGGAAGTCTAAACCTCCGGCCAGTTCCATAACCCGCATCGAATTCTATACCTGGCGCGTAAAAACGACGATACGAGCCAGTTACGATGTATTAAAAAATTGAATAAATATGTGGCTTAATAGACCAAAGTGCGCCAAGACGAGCTTCTATTGTTTACTTGGATTGTGTGACTCTAAATTACGCACATAAGAAAGGGTCCCATAGTATTAACGCCGAATCAGAACGGCTGAGTTGGAGAAGTTATACCGTAGAGTAAAAACGTAATACTAAAGTCCTGCAAATGTATGTAACCGGCATAAAGACATTCTTGATTAGCATCAACAGACGAGTCGATATAGCCATGGTTGTCTGTATGAACGCACAGATCTCAAAGATGGTAGGAGGTAGAGGTTTGATATGTATGGGACATATACACCTAATATTTGCAGGCAGATCAGGTTTATTTTTATAAAGATCGGATGAACGATTTTCAAGTTATGACCAAAAGAAAGTAACTTCCAACGCCCTAACAGTAGTGGCATCATCTATTGGTCAGTACTGAAATTCCCGACTGTTCAATACAAATAGTGGCGCCATCTACTGTGCAGCGGCGCTGTTTTCAGCCCTTTACTTAGGTACAGAGTATATTACAGTCAGCCTTAAGGTGCGAAAAATACATATTTTCCCGGAAAAAAAAAGATTGAACAGAAAAAAAAACAGGAAAAAAAGGCGGAAAACAGGACAAAAGATGTTTTTATATTTATTCCATAATTTTAAGACATCTTCAATGACTTCTACATCGGCCATTTCTCTGTCTTCATACGTCGCCATTGAACCAATTAATGATAAAAATTTATCCGGCAAATTGTAATTGTGACAAAACAACTTATGCAGACGCAATCCGAATCTAAAGATAAAGTAGATGTAAATATATGTACAACTGATTTAAATTAAAATATGTATATATAACTACTTCCTGACTGTCAAAATAGCATTTAACGTCTCCACTTGTAACCGTTTTCTGGTTTTGGTTTTAACCAAATTTGCTTGGCTAAATACCCTCTCTACTTCCCCATTCGAGCATGGCAACGAAAGCAGAGTCAGGGCGAAAACTACCAGGTCCGAAAAGGGGTTGTTACCTGCACTGTCCCGATATTTTTCTACTTCGGACCAAAATTTTAAAGTGTTTTCATCATTCTCCCATTTAAATTGGTAGATGTTGGCGTATTGAGCAACTATTTTTCTTCTTTTGTCGCTGCTTTTTTTCAAATAATTCTAAAATCGGCAGAATTGTGTCCTTTTTTGATCGTAGAACACGATCCACCGAAAATGCGTCAATCGTTTTTAAAGTAGCATAATTGTCCGGCAACCTAAATTAATCCAAAATTATTTGTAGTGCAAAAATAGTATACAATATTAAATAGCTTACCTCTGCTTTAGCTGATTGATTAACTCAATCACAAAATCCGTACAGTTATGTCTAATGGTTTTCTCTGCAGAATCATCGATCTTCGCTTTTAACGTTGTCACGTTAGATTCGAACTCGTATCCCAAATACAAATCCCGTTTAACGTGTTGCGTAAAATCATCTTCAAGAACATCAACTTGAATGTCGGATGGGATTATTTTTGTTTTGAGACAGTTAATGCTCAGAATCAAATCACCCAGTAATTTATTTGGGTCGGCGTCCTTGCTTTGAAAGTTTTTATTAATCCTTTGCATGTCAGCAAGAATCGGTTTCAAAAACAGCAAATATAAATAATTGACGTCATTGTATAAGCCGCTCAATATATTTGCTTTGTGACACTTTTCCGTCAACAGCTTGCAGATTGAAAATGCAATTTCAGCTCAATCCACTGCGTCGTAATGCGTTTGACTGCATTTTCAATGGATAGCCACATTCATTTTACATTCAAACAATTTAGTCTAAAAAAGGCCAGATTTCCGGATAAGGAAACTAAAAAAGGGACAGAATTCCGGATAGGGGATGTTTGACATTTTTTTGGGTTTGAAGTTTTAAAATAGAATAGAGCTACCGGAAAAAGGCCAAATTGGCAGCACTGGTTCAAAGGCTCAAATAAAGGGGGGAGGACCGAACGAACCAAATCCGATTGTCTTTGAACATCCGATTTCAATCACTATTTTATTTTTTAAGCACTATGATGAGTGATAGCTGAAAGCCTTTAGCTACGCCCTTGCCCAGTTCTGAAATAACCAACCATGAAAAGCTTCTCAAATTTTGCCTGTTAGAATTCGGCGTTTCCATTTCTTTAATGAGATGTTCCCATCAACTTATCAAACCACATCACATGGAAAAACTCGCATACAGAAATTATCCAAAAAATGTACGACTCAACGAGGACTTCGTATATATCTCTGGCGGAACAAAGCACTACCCGAACGAGCTATAGAAAACTAAATTTAAGCCTAGGAGATAGCAATTATGTTAGCAATGAAAATACACTGCATCGTATCAGCTTAATATGTCGCGCTCGCTGAACAATGTTACCGCTCATGGGAACGTCAAATACGCAGCTACACTTTATTGCCATGTGCCCAATCGTCAGTGCAATTAGAAATCTGCACCTCAAGCAACGCTTCCTGAATATTGAAGAAGTCAACTAATAGTTAAATGGAAAAGACTGGAAGGCTCTTGCGAACTTTCTTTGCCATGCTGTGAAATGTAGAGGCCAAATATTAGCGGAATATTCCAAATATTAGCATAATATTTCTTATAAATAATATATTACACTATCCTTTTTTGAGATCCATTGGATATTTTCCAAGTCGATTTATTTTCGCTTAAAAAGGATATTTGAGAAACAAAATATTTCATTGAAATATATTCTTCATACAAAGGAGCTGAAAAATGTGAAAAGAATATTTTTAGAAATGGATCTTAAAGCTGATATTTCGAATATCCATCATCGGGGATCTATGTAAATATCTCTAAATAACAACATTCTGGCTGACGGCTATAGCCATTGCCACACTCATATAAATTAACTACACTATTTAATAAAAAAAACCTTGTAAGCTTTATGTATAATAAAACCTACCTAACTACCATTCCTTTAGTGGGTTGAGAGAAGCTCGGCTTAACTGTAAAACCAAGTTATATATATATACGAAATCGCGTCGCAATTGCAAAGTTTGTTACAACAACAACAAGTGCAGTGAAATTTGCGCTATCGAGAAACGCCGATTGTTATTTTTTCTAAAACTTCGTGCCCACCGCTGTTCTACATTGTCATCTTCTGCAAGTCTTGGTGAATCGTTCAATAAACTTTAGAATCTAGTATCTTAAAAAAGAATTTTACCAAGGAAAGGTAATGTCAACTTTCATTTAAATGGCTGAAAATGTCAATTCCGTTTCCACAAGGAAAGCTTGACTCAAAGCTAAATTGCGTACATTAGCAAAAGTAAAGAATCTTTCGATAGACTAAATATAGTTGCTTTGCCAATTATTTTTTATTAAATCCAATTAATTGCTGTTTAACAGAGTATAAAAATATTTCTTTTTAAAAACATTGTTTTTTATGCTGTTGGTAGTGCTTTTAAAAATTGCAGGAGACCGAAGGAATGCAAAACAAATATGTATTTAATCACAAAAATCATTTAAAGACATAAAAAAAAACATTAGATTAAGAACAAAATGTCAACTAATTGTCCGACGTGGCCAATTTTCGAGCAAGCATAACGTTGATTGGTTCCTGCACCGATATGTGGATATCGAGTTCAGCAAGGTTTTTGGCCACATTTTCATTTCGATTCTCATCTGAAGATGCTTGCCCTTTACCCTCAATGATGTCATAGACGACTGGTGGACGCACAGGCGTTGGTATGAATCGACCAAAGCCCGCAACATTACGAATGCGTCCCCGTTCGGCACAAATACGTCCTCGTACCAGCACATACTCGGGTACACCATGTACGACCATGCCCTCAAAGATATTAAAATCAACAGCATGATGATGGGTATCCTTGGAGATGGTGCGTGTGGCCAGTGGATTCCACAAAACGATATCAGCATCCGAACCAACGGCTGAAAAAAAAAAAAAATTTAGGAACAAAAGGGGCCCTAAAGCATAATGATTCCCGCTAACCTATGCGTCCTATCGTCCCTTTTGTGGATAGATATTGAATATCTTAGCTGCATTCGTGCTAGTTATGGCCACAAAGCGACATGGATCCAGCAGACCGGCATGCACACCCTTTTCCCAGACTACCGACATGCGATCCTCCACACCGTTGATACCGTTTGGTATCTTTGTAAAGTCCCCCTTGCCCAGAGCCTTTTGTTCCTTATTAAAGTGCAGTTATCACTGCCTGTCACCTGGAGGTGATCACTGTGAACAGAAATGTACGTTAAATCAATGGCTACAAACACTTTCTGCACGGAACTTACTTCGCCAGCAGCTTCATCATGAATTCTGGTGTGGTTTTATCGGGTCGCAGGGGCGGGCTTAGCACACGTGCCGCCGCTTGTTCGTAATCAAGGAGGCAACAATGTGTACCATCAGTGCCCAGGGTAGCGGCCAGCGTCTCCCCTATAATATAACGACCTCGATACCGGTATCGGGCGCGTGCCAACTCAATGCCCGCCGATTTGCTATTAACATGAACCACATAGAGTGGGCAATCGACCTAAGTATTTTAGATTTGGTTTTAACAATTGATGGGATTAGATCGAGTGCCGCATACCGCATAATTTATGTTCAAGGGAGCATCATATATAAGGAAAATAAGAAATAAATAATTACATAGTAAGTTTTACATCCTAGGAGCTAGTAATAGTTGGCCTTTAAATGCACTCGCACTCTTACCTGATGCGCCAGCACGCAAGCACGATGAACAGCCTCAGCTTCCACTTCCTCTGGTCGAGACAACTCATGACCCTCGGGCCCAGTTATGCCCCCGGCCAGTAATCGTTCTGAGTTCTTGGCTATGATGTCGCCATTTTCGGCATGCACCTGAGGGGGAAAAGAATAAACAGTTAAGCAATAGATTCGCAATGAATGCTTGGTCGGTCCAACTCTCATGCTTTGCCAAATGTACTGTGCTTAGTAAACCCTTAAATGCCTATTGTATGAATTCTCTCTCTTTTTCGAATTAAAAATAAATAACATTGACTCTGGTTAGTTCTAAGTTTTCTAAAAAAAAATTCAGTGAAATCAGATCGAGTTGCTTTTTGGCAAATTTGTCGCGAGATGCATTTTTGGACACATGACCTGTTTTTAACACCCTCCAGTCCTAGATTAAATGTTATCAAGACAGAAAAACGCTCCTGATCCATTAACGCCACCCAATCTCTAACAAAAGTGTGCGACATATACGGGAGCGCCACAATGGAGACAGGGAAAAAGTGACCGGCAGAAATTTCAAAAATGTAAGTTTTAATCAGGGAATCAAACTGAATCGAATTTCGGTTCCGGTTGTGGAACATACTGAAAATAAAGGTGTAGGTGTCATAGCTAGACAACGGATTTTATGCAACTTTTAAACGAGGCAAATTGGGAAAATAAATAACCCACTTTCCATTGAAAACTGCTTATTTTTTTAATTTTGCAAAATATGCAAAATATGTATTCTTGTTATAAAGATTAGAAAGATGGCCAATATAGACGGTTAAATAAAGTTGAACATTGTCATATAAGCATTTAATGGTCCAACACCGCAAAATTTGCCAAAATTTCATATGAGTATTTAAAAACCGCAGGCGTTGGAAAATGAAAGGTGTATAGTGAACGTTCAAAAACATTGGAAAATTGTTACATTTTTATAAGAGCTAAGATTATTATGAAGATTTAATAGACGGCAATAGTAAACGACGAGTAAATACTGTAAAGGAACAAATGGACAAAAAAGTCACGAAATCAATCAAAAATTCACATTTCCCATTTCAGTTTCATAAATATCATAAAGACGCGTAAACCGGCAAGTAAAAGAAGGAGTAGATCAAGTGGCCAAGAAAATCAAAGGACCGAAGATAATCGTGAAGATTGGATAAATAAATTGAAGTCGCGTATATAACAGGTGTAGACGACCGGCGAAATTTGTCAAATTTTTATTTGAGTACTTATGAAAGCGCAGGCGTTGTAAATAAAAGGCGCAGATTGAATAATTATGAAGATTTGATAGATGGCAATGAAGACGTGTAAGTAGGAGGTGTAGATGGAACGGCTCACTTTTTGTATAATGTGGACGGGTCAAGATCAAGATTTAATGGTTGGTAATTAAAGACGGGTAAATAAGAGATAATCGGCTTAAAAATATTTAAGCATTTGAAGACATGTAAATCGGCGGGTAAATTAAAGGTAGATCATACAGTGCGACAAATTTCAACTTTTTTCAAAACTACCAAGCACCACTATGCGGAATCGTTGGTCCTGAACTGAGTAAATCCCTATCAGCGTTTGGCTAGATTGAACGCACTTTTTTTATGGACCCTCAAAGTTGTTGAAATTGGGTGTGCCAACCAAAAAAAAGGTGTCATTGGTTTTGGGCAAACAGCTCATTCAGTTTTAGTGATAGCTGCAAACTGCTCTTCAGCAAGATTATAGCTGACAGTCCGCAGAATAAATTCTTTATACAAAGATTTTTAAAAAAATTCATGTTTTTTTGGTAGTATTTCTTAAGAAACTTTTTTCAAAAACGTATTTTTTACTTTTTCGAGTATAACTTTTAAAAAATCTGAATTTTTTGCATACTTTCTTAGGGGAAAAAAGAAGCTTTTGAGATACCAAACAACTCTGCTCAACAAGGTTTTACAATCTGAACACTTCTACATCCTCCAAAACGGCCCCAAAAGTGTGAATTTTGCAAAAAAAAAAAAAGACTTTTTGTTGTCATTGTGTTTATTAGATTCTCATTTTTACCAAAACAGCACCAATTAATTTTTTTCTTTTTTAGTTTACCCAAAAAAATAATTTTTTTTATTTTTTTTAAAAAAACATTACTCATTTTACTTGTTGTTAACCATGATTTAAGAAAAAAATGATTTTATGAAAATTCTAAATTATTTATTAAATTTTTTTTTTTTTTTAAAAAAATTTTATTAAATATTTATAATTAAATTTTTTAATAGAAGGGGAAAATTTTTAGGAATAAATAAAAAAATTTTAAACTTTAAGTCACTGATCCATCTCTTTCCACCTATTTCCCCACTTTTTTTTAAATTAAATATCATTTTCAATAAAACTTTTCTTTACCCCCTACTTCATCATCTCTCCTCTTTCTCGTCACCTCTGTCATCACTTCTTTCATAACCTTTTTCATAACCATAAAGTTTTTCCTTTGTCGACAATGCTGATCTACTCCCTAATGAACAGTTTTGGATTCCGTAGGGAACACAACACAATTTATCCGCTAGTCCGAATCAAAAAGATTGTCATTCAAAACTTTAATAGGAAGATGTCCATCGGAATGGTGCTCATGGATATAAAATCTGCTTTTGACTCCGTATGGCACAACGGTCCCATCTTTAAGATGGGAGCTCTTAACTTCCCGACAGAACTTATTCAAAAAGAACACAAAGTTTTCTCAGCCAGCATTCGTTTTCGGTCTACATTGGTTGGGCTGATTCTACCGCGATTGATATACCTGCAGGATGCCCCCAGGGGTCTGCCTCTCTCACCTTCTTTATAACATTTATACCTTGGACTTTCCGAAACTTAAACGGCTGCACTGCTTCAATATTTGCTGACGACACAGCAATAACTACCTCAACTCACACTCAACTAGAAGTATTGGAAAACCCAAGTCATATACTTCTCCAGAAAAAGATTGCCTAGATAAATACCAAAGAGCCATGCTACTGACATTCTAGACTCAAAAGTTAACTTTAAAGACCATGTAGGGTATACATTTGATAAAACCAAACACTCTTACCAGAACTCTATATCCCTCAATCAATAGAAACGCACGGTTGTCCATTAAAAGATCGAAATTTTAGGCACTAATTTTCTATCGAGTGTGGCCTGATGAAGTGTCATATTCGGGGGTGTCACAGAAATCTCTAGAGATTTTGACCTCGGTTGGTTTGCAAAACGCACGAAAAAATCCGTCTGTTTCCCAGAACTTCAAGAGATTTAATTTTCTTATTTGAAAACCGAACTTGGCAGGTCTGTGTCTAAGCTAATGGTTTGTGTCTGTGCTAATGCTAAAATATTTTTGCGCCAACTCTTAGTCCTTGTTGTTTCCCATGTTGGTACACAGCATAAGGCATGTTTTTATTGAAACGCAAATATTAATAATAAAAAAATTAAATATTTATTTCAGTTGAAGCAACCTGTCCAGAAAAATAATGTATACATTTCCAAAACTAATTTTGCTTATCAAAATTGTTTAGGTGGTGAATTTCGCTAAACACGAGAGATTTGAAACCAACCGAAAGAGATTTCTGTGACACCGAGAATTGGTTTTGGGTTGGAATTTGGTTAGAAGAGATTTGATGAATAGACGGTTGGTCTAGTATAGACTTACCATAGCCAAGCAATTCAGTTGTCTGATATGCTCAAGTGCATCCAACATATCAGTGTCGTTCAACTGCACATAGACGTGGGAAATTAAAAGAAATTCATTTTCTTTGCATTCCAAATCATTTTACCTGATAAGTTCCCTTGTAGGCCATATACATTTTAAAAGAATTAACACCCAGTTCTTTGGAAAGTATGGCCATCTCTTCGGATACCGATTTGGACCACCAAGTAATGGCCACATGTAAGCCATAGTCACAGCATACCTTGGCATCAGCCGTGCTACGCCACTTGTCATAGGCCTCAATCATTGACTCGTTTTTGTTAGGCAAAACAAAATCAACTGAAAGGGAGAACACACACTTAAATCGTCAATTAAGTAAAGGGCAGTGTGTTAACTTACTTATCATGGTGGTGCCACCGGCAATTGCCGCCTTGGTGCCATGATAGAAATCATCAACAGTCACCCCACCGCCAAAGAGTAGATGAGTGTGTGGATCAATGCCTCCTGGTAAGATTAGCAGGCCACTCGCATCAATTGTTCGCACTCCGTCTGGTATGGTTAAACTCCGAAGCGGGGCCAACAAATCTGTGTAGGTCAAGCAAAGAGTTAATCAAATCGTGGATTGGAACCAATGTTACCTACTTAATAATGCCATCTTCTATGTAAACATCCGCCTTGAACGATTTGTCATGATTGACGACTTCGCCTGAAATGGTGCATATATAGGAGGGTGCCACTGGAACCACTTCCAACCAAATTCCAACCGAATTCCAATTCTTAGAGAGATTTTAAACCAACCGACAGAGATTTCGGTTGATTTGTTGAAAGATACCAAACCGACTAGACGATTTCGGTTTCTTTGCACTCACCGGGCTTGGGCCAGTGGACATCTTGAGGTTATATACGTTAGGATTTTCAAAAAATCGTTTTTTTTTTGCATTTTCTTAATATATATATATCTGGTATACACACACAAAATTTCAAGTCGATCCGACGAATATTTTCGAAGTTATAGACACATTATGAAGGCGCGGCGGAGACCTCGCATGGGGGCCCGGCCCTCGCACCTAAACTGCCAAATATTGGAGGTAGAAGCAGTCAACCAGAGAAGTACACAGTTGTGCGCCTTTTCCGGTGCTTTTTTAGTGAAAATGAAGTGTAGCAGAGAATTGAGAAAAACGTCGAAAGTGCAGAAGTCAAGACCGAGAAAAATGTTTTCAAAATGTTTACTTTTTTGGTCAATGATCACTAAATCTTTAGTGTACCACACCGATTGCAATCACACAAACCATTCTGAAAAGAGTCAGTACGGAAACAAAAAATGTATCCAAAAAATGGACGCGACCCGGATTGTGTAAAAAGAACGTGGAACAGTTCACTGAAGAGTGGGAAAAGCAGAAAAAACTTCGAAAGACGCAGGAAAAATGATCGACAAATTGACAGTTTATTTTGGTTTAGCGATCAGGAGAAATTGTGATTCGGTGAAAATATGCATAAGCAATCTGGGCCACATTTGATCATTACTGCTCGACAGACAAGAATCCAAAACATGAAAAGTCGACCGACCACAATCATGGTGCTCTTGGCAGCGGGCCGCAGCTGCAAATGAGTTATCTACGTATGAGCATGATTATGAACCATTTCCAGAAGATGTTGCTGAAGCTATACGTCCCATCTATGAAGATCTTAGCAGTGAGAATTATTGGAACGATGTGTGGGTGGTTTTCCTCAAATAACAACGAGAGCTACAATCAACTGATATGGAAGATCTCCAAAAGTACTCCGGCTGGTTCAAAAACGAAATGGTACATAATCGTATGTTTAATGAAGCACAGCATCACTTCTAGATTATATGAAGGCAATGGGGTCTCAGCTGGCCCAATTTGATACGTATCCGGCAAGAAGATGCACAGCGCTTAATCTCTGACTTGAGAGCGCATGAGAGCACGCGGGAGGGAGGGCTCGCAGACAGCATCAAATGATTTAGAGCTGCTACGGATTAAGGCCTAAGATGACTCAGTGTAAGTTGAATAGGAAAAAATAACACATGTTAAGCGCTTTCAAAACTTCAACGCGTTTTTCCGAAACGGGTTTTCAAAGCCGCTGTGCAACATTTCTCAGAAACGGCTGAACCGATCGGTCTGAATTTTACACAAGCTTCCTATTATTTTTAGTAATTAATCGAAGGTTTGATCCGATGAAAATTCTCATTTTCTAAACAATTAAAGAGCCGATTTTTTGGTCGAAAATCGAACCTTTTTGCTTTGAGTAGCCGCCATTTTGTCTCATTTTTTTTGCTAATTCCTTCGATTAATCACTAGATTATTCATTATGTTAATGAAATTTATTTGGTTTTTGCATTTTAGATGATCCAGTCCAGAGATTCGTGCTCACCGCAAGAGGCCTTTTTTGCGGACCTCTGCAAAATTGGCAATATCAACGTTCCCGATGATTATTTTTGGCAATCAAAAAAATGTGAATATAGTTTTAGGTTGTCATAGTCTTCTCCATTAATTTGTTAACAAAAGTCCCAGTTACAAAGGGTGGGTTTTTTCGGCAATGGTGGGTGATAAATTTCAGAAATTTTTTTTATGTTTTTTTTTTTCAGTTAAATTTATTATTATCAGTCTAGTATTACGGCCTTCTATCAGAAAATTGAAAAAACCGTCTTTCGATAAACCGCGAATTTTTTAGAATTTTCTGTCCAAAAAATTTCGGGTTTCATCTATGGATTCCTTTTAACAGAATTTTAAAAAAATTCAGGTCTTGTATAATTCAAAAGTATATATAAGTTTTTTCAAATGTCAATAAATAAAAAAAAAAATATTTGAACGACTTACGATAAGATAAGTCCCCCTCAGCTCAAAAAATTCCTTTGATGGAACGCGAATTATGAAGAATTAACATTTTTTAAAAACGCACACCCACTCAAAATATAAAATGGATCTTGCGGGATGTAAAGAGTGAACTGCTACATTTTACCGCAGAAAAAAACAATATTTCACAAATTTTTACAAATTCAGTTTTCACAATTTTTGTCAAATTTTTTCCAAAATATTTCAACGAATGTTGTCAATGAGGTAAAAAATGTTGAGGTAAAGTATGAGAAAAAAAGCAGCGCAGACAACATTTTTTTTTTAAATTGACAGATTTTAAAATTTTTCATACACAGTCTTTTCAGTATTTCAATAAGGCAAATAGATTGGCTTTGCACCATATGCTTTAAAAAGGTTTTTCTTAAATAATACGGAGTTAGGGATTTTTTCAGTATTTCATAAATAGAAACATTGGAAACAGCACATGAGCATCAATGCATTAGAAGGTGTTTCTAATACATGAAATGCTGTTAAACGAAGTGTTTCTATGGGCTTATGTAAAATACTGCGACGAAACGATTTTTCTGTCGTTCTGCGTACTAGGCTTAAGTCATTACAAAATTGTTACTGTTATTACTTATTTGACATCGGATGAATAGCATACAGGGTTGTTTCTCCGAATTCGACTGATCGGAATTGTTAAGAGCTGTGATATACCCCAAATGATTAAAGGATTCGGCCGAATGTTTTTGTCATCAAGCGGGTATAATGAAGGTAAATGGAGTTTTGAAGTTAAAATACTAAAAACACAGTCGGTTTTTGGAATTCCGATTCCGCATAATTTGATCGGAATCGAAAACGGGAACAGGCCTGATATACATATTTTTGTATAATATAAAGCCGGAATTTTTCCAATTTCATTTAAAAAGAAATCATGTATGTACCAACCATGTACGCTGCGTTTTTTTGGCATGAAAATTCTTTATAAATCGAGATCTATCCAAATAAATTTTAACAAGTTTTTGAGAAGGTAGAATTTAGTATTTCTTACTATCTAAATCCCCCCCTATGTACGCCACTGTCTTCATGTCTTTCTTTTCTACGCCCTTACTTTGTATCTCTTTCTAATCTGTTACTTAGAGCTGTGTCTTTTGATAGAAGCTGCAATTAAAATAAATAAATAAAAATTGTTTGTGATTTAACCAAACTGATAACAGACTCTGAATGTGGACAACGACACGAAATACTATAAAAATTATATTTTATGAGATAAGATGACTTTATGGTTCAAAAGCTTATGATGGATAAAAAAAGTGGGTTAAGCCCGACTGCTATAAACTCTGTACCTGCCCAAGTATAATTAATTGGCAAAGAAAGGATGGGACTAATAATAGAGTAATAAGTGCTAATGTAAAGTAATAAGTACTTGGTTAATATACGCTGAGAAAAAAAGACTAGCATAGTTCTAGAGTTCCAGGTCTATTAGGATTACTTATTTTGTATTATTTTGTACTTAAAATTTGAAGTATGTTTTGTTCTAGGATGTACTTAAGAACCCAGTAATAGAGCAAACAACTGAGATCAAAGGCAAAAGAGTGGCTGCACTCTAAACTTTGGTTTTGTCGCTATATCTCGCGTCTGTTTGATAGTCGTATGAGCTTAGATGCCGTCGTCCGTGCTTTCAGTCTTTGGGTTCCTGACTTGAAATCCCAGATAAAATAAAAAAGTTTTAAATGTTAACAAAATCTAGCCCCAGCATTAAAAAAAGTGGGTGTGGACGGATGGGATGGTGGTGTGATCAATCCATACCAGCCTCCCTTCTTACATTTTTTCTAAATCTTTCAAATTAAAGTTTGATCCCGCTTGGGTTTGATTTGAACCATTCCGGGATCAACTTATACGAATGGCTTGATTTTTATTTGCAGTGTGTCTCCAAAAAATGTGCTTCAGAAAATGCGAAATATTGTAAATCGAATCTGTTCTTAAAATTCCCCCCTGATTATGGAGTGAGGTTAGATTTCTCATCTTGATCTTTGCTTAATTCAGTCTTGATTCAAATACAGAGACATTTTTTTAAGAATGAACTGGGAATATCTTTAGAATTCAATGGCAAGCCCAACCCCAGAACAATTTATACCTATTTTATGAACTTTTGTTTTGTTTCAAGAATGTATTGGGAGTGACTTAAGAACTTATTAGAATTAAACTAAGAATATTTGTCACTTATTTGAGGGTTTATTTTAGAATTTATTAAACTTCAATTAAGAATATATTTTACTAAATTTCAGAGTAAAACGACCATTACAACCTAAAAGTATCTTCAAAAAGTTATTAAAAAAAGGTGTGAGTGTCGTTAACACACACGAGGCTTTGAAGGGAAACCTGATGTTTAATTTAAGGGCTTAATTTCAAAATCACAAGATTTTTAAATTGTATACAGATCAGCAATGCAATGGCAAAAAAAGAAAAATAAAAGGGTGTTTAAGTATCACTGTTAAGTCACTGTTTAGTCACTGTTTATTTTATGTTTAGTTACTGTTCGCTCACTGTTAGTTTAACAAGTACACAGTTCTTGGTTTATTTTTCTAAGTGTAAAGGAATAATTCGTGAGTTAAAGGCACGTGGTTAACTTCCACGTAATATATAAGTAAAGGTTAGGGAAAAGGATATATGTAAATATAATAACAGCTACTGTACAAAGCGTTAATCCCCACCGAGGATGCAAATATCACAAATCACTGTGACTTTTTTTTCACTACCGAAATGCCTACTTTACACTCTGAACGGTGTAGCCTAAGTGAATTCAAAATCTTTCAAGCTCAATCTCGTTCCCCTCCATTGCGTTTTCTTGGTCTCGGCAGCGTATCTTTGCTACATATGAAAATACTGCGCCATGTTTGATATACCGCTACATATCTCTCTGCCAGCTCAGGTTCAGCGCTAATCTCTTATTCGTACGACACGCGGTGTCTCAATGACGATGCGAGCCGTGTGCAGACGGCTTAACACTTTGGGTGCAAATGCTGGGGTACACTGCTGGCTAGAAAAGTCGGCCCGCCTCGGATATGACACTGTTCGTCGCCTAATACGAAAAGAGTAAGAGCGATACTATCGCTCTCAAGACAAGAGTGATCCATTAAGATGTTTTTTTTTAGTTATAGTTATTTCAATTATTAGAAAACACAATAAAGTGAAACTGGATTGTACAATCTTTATTATAGACTGAAAGAACTATCTCTGACATTTACTTTTTAAAGATAATTTCATTCAATCGTTGAATGAATGTTGTTACGGCGACTACGCCATAAATGTTCCAATTTTGGATCACTCTTTCCAGCATTGCTACGGGGTATCTCTCGAATTACGCTAGTAATGTTGGCTGCCAAACTTGAATCGTACTTTTGACTTCACTTTACGCCACAGGAAAACGTAGACTGGTGTGATATTACATGATCTAGGCGGAAACTTGACAGGTCCGGACCGCGAAAGAGCTGCTCACCGAAACTGTTTCTCAACAATTTCAATTTCAGGTAACAAAAAGTCATTTATCATGGTGCGGTAGCGCTCGCCATTGACGGTTCGGCCTCATTTTTTTAAGAAATACAGACCGATGATTATAGCAGCTCATAAACCTCACCCCAAATAGTTCATTTTTGTGGATGTAACGTTAGTTCGAGTCTCTTCGGGTTGCTTATCAGCCCAAATGCGAGAACAATTTGCGTGAACGTCTTTAGCTGTGAGCTTTGGTTTGAGTTTTTCCACTGAACAAAATGATTCTTCCTTTATGCGCATTTTGAAAACTTTACAGTCGGATCTTCATTTGAGCGTTGTTGCAGTAAAATATTTATTTCCCAGTGCGTTGACAAATTTTTTTCTTTATATTTGAGATCGATTTGCGTGGCTCAAAATTTATTTTAATCCCATAGTTTCTTATTTTAATTAAAATTTTCTTAGACTTTTCCGTACATTTCGTTTTTTGCTATCCGCAATTTCACCCATACAAAATTGTTGCATTTCTGGTTCCTGGTCTTTTGTTTGTTTTGGTTTTAGGTGTTTCGATAGCCATAGGCGATCCAGTCGGTCTGCAATTGCATGTGATATGCAAATGTGGGCGTATGGGTGAAAGCTCCTAACCGACAAAGCGCCCTCTATGTTTGGAAGTGTGCATGCGGGGCGGTAGACCTTTGCGGGAGGAGGAGTTGTTTAAAATTCGAAGTTGGAGAGGCAAGGCCTTGAAAACGGCCAATGACCCCTTCCCAGCGTTAATGTAGGTCGGGGACAAGTGGGAATTGGGAACAAGGCTTCTGTTGCGACCGCTGGCTGTTTCCAAGGGGACAGATCGTTTTCTATGCTGGCTGAGGAAACAGCGCAGAGAGATTCATGCTCCGGTACCTGGAATAGGAATAAGCATAGGACCGGCCACGATCTTTTCGGATTGATCCGGGTGCCCACATCTGCCAACTATATACTTCGGGTGGTGTTCACGACCACAACCTCCTAAGTTGAATCTTGGAGGCAACATTCGGCGCTGGTTCCCAATTTTGAAATAACCGGAGGATTTCCGTTTTCTGGATTATAATGAATTCTATAAGGTTTAGTGACCTGTTGTTTTAGTCAAAGTTTTTTGCTTTTACAGGTGGTCAAGGTCATTGGTTGAAAACAATTTAATCAACACAATTCAACGGATAGCTCATAACTACATCTTCTTGTTGGTTAGTGAATTATAATTATAATGAATAAAAAATGGCTGTTGTGTTAGTGTTCTTGGAGGGGAGAGAAGGTATGTTGCCAAGTCTGGAGTCAGCCGACCGTCTAGGCTCCTATGTTAGGGCAGCTGATGAAGCCAGATCGCTGCATGGAGGGGTGTGGGTACGTTGCCGGTACAAATACCTAAGCCGGATCACCAAGCTTGCCGTCAGATAGCGCTTTTAGTCTGTTAGGGATTTGTTTGTTTGAATTTTTGTCGATTAGCCGTTTTTTTGTTAGTAAGCAAGTTTGTATTTGTTGTGATTGTACGCGCTGCGGGCTAGGGTTTTTTATATCAAATCAAATGTCCATTTTAAAAATTTTGATATATCCAAATTTGATATCTTGAAAAAGAACCCAAGTACACAGAACTGTTCTACTGATCCCAGAGAATCTTTTGATGTATTTCCGTATACCGAATTTTATGAAATTTCATAGAGGAAGCCTACAAGTTTTGGTTGGATAGTTCACGTCGTGTAAATATTCGATAAACCATGCTTCAAAAGCACCTTTATCTAGGTACTGGACTTACCTTAACCTGTTTAACTTTCGACAAGATTCGGCGATTTCAAATGGATATGGATGGTTTTGTAAGTAAAATAATACAAAAATATCTCCTGATCCTCCGTCTTTGAAAAAAACCACATTTATTTTTTACCAATATAATAAGTTTATTAGTTTGTTTAGATTTATTCATATTATTACTGCTTTTACAAATTGCAGGAAATGGAAGGAATACAAAACAAATATGTATTTAATCTCAGAAATCATTTAATGAAACAAAAATCCAGTAATTGGAGTGAGCAAGGAAGCTAAAGATTGTGCTAAAACAATAAAGAAACAAAAAAACACGACGACCATTAACTAATGCTTACACTTATGTTTTGATTTGTTTTTATCAAAATGTCAACTAATTGTACGAAAGCTTTGCACATACGCGTAAACAGGCAGTAGGTTAATGGGTGTATGTGGGTGTGAGTGTGTGTGTGGTCCATCCTTAATTACTTTGTGGCTATATGTAGTTCGTAGCTAATTTGCGAATTGGATTAAATAATTGGTATTACGCTGTGTTTCGAGATTTAATGTTAAATGCCAGTTTTCAATGAGCGCAGATTTTGTGCGATTTCCATATTGCACGTTGAGACACTGATGATGGCTTTACCAAAAACCGGAAGACTTCCCGCCGGGTGGGTTTTTCACTTTAATGCAAGCACGCACCCCAGATCTGTCGAGTTCCTCTGCAAGAGCAAAAAAGAAATTGTCAATGTAATTGGATTCGGTTAGGTTTTGTCTGCCACTCACCACTAATGGAGAAAGATGACTCTTGCATGTCGCGTTTGCCATCCACACGTCCACGCACCGACGGCGTGCTGCACAATGAACCCTCCGCCGGCATGGCCAAGTTGCCAGCAAGCATGGCGTTAATCGGTTCCTGCACGGGTATGTGGATATCTAGGTTAGCGAACTTTTTGGCCACATTCCCATTTTGTTTCTCCTCGTGTTGATATTGATGCTCCTCTGGAGATGCTTGCACTTTACCCTCAATGATGTCATAGACAAATGGTGGACGCACAGGCGTCGGTATGAATCGACCAAAGCCCTCGGCCACACGAAGCTGACCCCGTTCGGCACAAATACGTCCTCGTACCAGCACATACTCGGGTACACCATGTACGACCATGCCCTCAAAGATATTAAAATCACAAGCATGATGATGGGTATCCTTGGAGATGGTGCGTGTGGCCTGTGGATTCCACAGAACGATATCAGCATCCGAACCAACGGCTGAAAAAGAAACAAATGAACAAAGGGCCCGCTGGATAATGATTCTCACTTACCTATGCGTCCTTTTTGTGGATAGATATTGAATATCTTAGCTGCATTCGTGCTAGTTACAGCCACAAAGCGACATGGATCCAGCAGACCGGCCTGTACACCCTTCTCCCAGACAACCGACATGCGATCCTCCAGACCGTTGACACCGTTTGGTATCTTTGTAAAGTCCCCCTTGCCCAAAGCCTTTTCTTCCTTGTTGAATGTGCAGTTATCACTGCCTGTCACCTGGAGGTCATCGCTGTGAACGGAAATGTACAAGTTAAATCGAACCAGGTGCTTCATCAGTGGCAACAAACACCCATAACCAGCAATGTAACAAAGGGACAAAAGGATGGGGGCGGGTCAAAACTGCGTGAGATACTCACTAAGCCAACGACTTCATCAGCTGCCTGGGGGTTTCGGCACTCTCGCGTATCGGTGGGCTGGTAATGTAGTAAATGCGCTCCCCCTTGGGCACACCATTCATGGAGCGTCCAATTGAGCTGGCAAGCGTTTCGCCAAACACACAATAACCACTGCGTCGAGCACGGCCAACAAGCTCGGCCGAGGATTTGCTGGTCAGTCCGGCCACAAACAGAGGGGTCTTCATCTGCACGCGTGTGTGTGTGTGCGTGAGTGTGAGGTAGTAGTAAAGCATATATGAACATTTAAACAATTATTATTGGTTTTAGTTGAATGAGGAGGATGGCTGTGACCCATGTACATATGTATGCAATTAGTAATTGGTAGTAATTGAAGGTGCAAGCATAACCCAAGGCTCTGGTTAGTGGACATTCTGCACAGAACTTACTTCGCCAGCAGCTTCATCATGAATTCTGGTGTGGTATTATCAGGTCGCAGGGGCGGACTAAGCACATGTGCCGCCGCTTGTTCATAATCAAGGTGGCAACAATGGGAACCATCAGTGCCCAGGGCAGCGGCCAGCGTCTCACCCATAATATAACGACCTCGATACCGGTATCGGGCGCGTGCCAACTCAATGCCCGCCGATTTGCTCATAACATGAACCACATAAAGTGGGCAATCGACCTAAGTATTTTTTTGGTTTGTTTTTAACAATTGATGGGATTATATCGAGTGCCGCATACCGCATAATTTATGTACAAGGGTGCATCATACATAAGGGAAATAATAAACAAATTATAAACAAATAAATACATAATAAGTTGTACATCTTAGGAGCTAGCAATAGTTGCAACACCATGGACTTTAGATGGACTCGCACTCTTACCTGATGCGCCAGCACACAAGCACGATGAACAGCCTCAGCTTCCACTTCCTCTGGTCGAGACAACTCATGACCCTCGGGCCCAGTTATGCCCTCGGCCAGTAAGCGTTGCGAGTTCTTGGCTATGATGTCGCCATTTTCGGCATGCACCTAATAAGAAGGAAGAAGAGAGAAATTATGGATCAACATTTAATTGTGCATCTTAAGCTATAGAATCGGTCGGAAAAATGTGTTGAACGCTGGACAATCCCCTTTCCGTTCCATAGATTTAAATATATCGACCCCTGTGCGCGAAAACATCGTATGTGCCATTTTTTACGAAATTGACATTTTGATGCCAATTAGTTCTAAATCCACCAACTCATCATCTGGTAAAATTATATAGCGATAATCACTTCGGTTACGGAGATACAACAAAATCAATTTAATCGTATGTGCCAGTGATGAGTTTTTTTCTTGTGGGCGAAATGATCGTATGTGCCACACAATACTGATATTCAACAGTCTGGTGGGAATGATGGGGTGAGTGAGGAGAGCACGCTTTTACACCCTTACGCTGTGAGTAACACCTTTCTCAGATGGAACTTTTCAAATTTATTTCATCCTTCTTATCTTGTTTTCCTGTTTTCAAACTGAGCAGTAAATTTTTGCATTTGTTCTGTGTGGGCTTTAGTTGATCCTAAACCAAATGTGTTTCCTCACAATAAAACGCATAAACAGAAAATATAACTCTTAAAATCATACTTCGAGAAACTTCCTGCAGTGCCATCACATTATTGCAGAGCCAAAAGCACTAAAGTTTATTTGTCGCAGGAATTCATAAACATTCAGAACCTTTATAAGTGCTATGCTCAATTCATGAAAGATGAAAACCTCAGCAGCTCAATTGTTTCGATTTGTGTATTTAGACGGATTTTTAAAAAAGATTGTAATATTGGCTTTCACTTACCAAAAAGATAAGTGCACTAAGTGCGAAAATATTAAGTTTCTTGATGAAGAAGACAAAAAAATATAGCATTAAAACAAATGAAGTTTAGATGCACATCAAAGACAAGGATGATAGCAAGTGCATTTTTTTTAAGAAAATAAAAACAAAAAGAAAACAAATGGGGCATACCGATTTTCCAAACTGGAAGTCATTTGCGAATTAATTACTTCCCAGTGAAATTAAATTGAACATAAATTGGCTGCACATCGCCAAATTTCAGAAAAATTCAGGTTTAATTGAACTACAATATGGTTATTTCGATAGTTCTCAGAAAAGACTATTACCAATCTAAATTTTCCCGAGAAGATAAAATCATTATAACATAATACCTTATGTATTACGACCAACAAATATCTTGACTTACAAAACCTTTGTCTAAAATATAGTAATACACCAAAATATCATGATGAATACTTAAATCTGCAACATTCGTCAAATTTAAAAGTCTCTTTGGTTGAGAGTGACGAAGAAGACTAATCTATTTATTTACTTTGTTAAAATAAGACTTTGTTAAATTGAAAATTTTCTTTATTTTAGTTTTATAAGTACATACTTGAAATAAAAATTATGAATATTTTATTTTTCATTGATCTTTCATAAAAAAATATTCTTTTTATTTTGTTTTTATGTATTTTGTACAATTTGACCTATTTTACAAATTATCGTAAGTGCCAAACTTGATAATGCACTTAAAAAATTGGTGGGCAAAAACATCGTATGTGCCAAAAATCAGTTATTAGGAAAAGGATCAGTTTTTTCACAAAAATAGTTATGAGTTTAGTTAAATAAATTGATAAATGTTGCACATCTGAAGATTGGTAGTGATGTTGCCAGCCATCGCATCGAAAAGTAGAAAAAAGCCTCTCCTGTAAAATTTAGTTTTTGGCACATACGATTTTTCCGCGCACAGGGGTCGATATATTTTATCAAACTTTTATATTTTTTAATTTATTTATTATAATTTTTATTTTATTATTAATATGTTTTTTAAATAAATTCCCAATTTTAGCATCATTATTTACGCGTATCGTCACCGTTTTAAGCTGTACAGACTCTGGATCGCGAGGACACTGCTTCCAATTTCGCTGTAGAATTCTATCCAAAAGATCATGTTGGTTTATTTTTATTGTATTTTTAATTTGGATGGTTTATATTTATTTTTTGTTTTTTTTTATTTATTATTTTTTTTTTTTTTTTTATTATTTGGGTTTATGGTTTTTTTTTTTTTATTTTTTTTTTTTAATGGGTATATTTTATTTATTTTTTTTGTTGATTTTTTTATTTTAGTTTATTTTTTTATATTTTTTTTTTTTTTTATGTTGTTTTTTTTTTTTTTTTTTTTATTTTTTATTTTTATTTTTATATTTTTATTTTTTTTTTTTTTTAATTGTTGTTTTTAATATTGTTTTTTTGGGTTTGATGTATGATGGTTTTTGAATCGACCGAATGGAATACGCATTACGAATTTTCTCCTTAACAAACTCTAAATATCGTGCAGTAAGATAGTCACCTGGCTAAAGTAGGATTAAGTCAAAGAAGCAAGACAGAATATTAAGAATGTCGTCCCGTAGAGCAATGGAATCCTCGCACTAATCCAATAGCAACTTCTGAGAAAGAAATGCAGTCGGTGGGCAATTGCAGAAGATGTACAGGATCATTGACAAATCATTCTTAAAGAATACAACAATCCGGCATCGTTCAGGATCAATTCGAAACCTTATTTAATAGAATGTCGGATAAATTCCCTAAATTACAAATATGTATAACTGAGTGAAAGTAAGCGCTATTTGTCTTAAAACTCGTCAGTGAACTGAACCGTTTTTTAGTTGTGGTTTTTTTGTTCGAAAGTGCGCCGGTTCGGCTTATCAACTAGACCTTGCGGTACGGTTACGGTTTCGTTTGGATCAGAACAGATTTGCCTTTTTTCATTTAATAAATTTTGGAATCAAGTAACGCTGCAATGGATAGCGTTCTTATTACTTTTTCTAAACGTCTCTGTAGTACTTGTAAAATACTCCAACAGTATTTGATCTCAGAATGACTACAAAATTTTAAATTGATTTTTACTTAAACCTGGTTTTAGTACCGACTTCAAGTAGTTGATTTCAGACCGTCTAAGTAAATTATTTTTACATAAAACTGGTTTTAAACCGATCAAGGAAAGGAACCCGAAATTCTGAGCTCAATCTGAACGGGATTAAGTTTAAAATTGTGTCCCAGAATCAGACCCGCAGGAAATAGAGGATTGGTACCGGCGCCCATCTCTAGTATACACTTACCATAGCCACGCAATTCAATTTTCTGATACGCTCAAACACATCCAACATATCAGAGTCGTGCAACTGCAGATAGAAGAAAAAAATTAAAAGACAATTCATTTTCTTTTCATATCAAATCATTTTACCTGATAAAGTCCCTTGTAGGCCATAAACATTTTGAAAGAATTAACTCCCAGTTCTTTGGAAAGTATGCCAATCTCTTCGGATACCGATTTGGACCACCAAGTAACACCCACATGTAAGCCATAGTCACAGCATACCTTGGGATCGGCCCAGCTACGCCACTTATCATAGGCCTCAATCATTGACTCGTGTCTGTTTGGCAAAACAAAATCAACTGAAAGGGAAAACACACACTTAAATCGTCAATTAAGTAAAGGGCAGTGTTTTAACTTACTTATCATGGTGGTGCCACCGGCCACTGCCGCCTTGGTGCCATGATAGAAATCATCAACAGCCACCCCACCGCCAAAGGGTAGCTGTAGATGCGTGTGTGGATCAATGCCTCCTGGTAAGATCAGCAGGCCACTCGCATCAATTGTACGTACTCCGCCTGGTATGGTAATCTCCGAAGCGGGGCCCACAAATCTATGAAGATCAAGTAAAGCGTTAATCAAATTGTCAACTGCAACCAATAACTTACTTAATAATGCCATCTTCAATGTAAACATCCGCCTTGAACGTTTTATCATGATTGACGATATCGCCTGAAATGGTGCAAATAGATTAAAGTTATTTTGATGGATTGTAGGACCTACCGTTTTTGATATAAACTCGATTCTGTGCACTCTGCAAATGTATGGGCACCTTTTTCACCGGTTTTGGGCTAGTGGACATCTTGAGACTACAAGCTGAGTTGAATCTAAAATAGAAATTATTTAAGCATTAGATACCACTTCAAGAACGTGCATTTGTTATTCTAAGCTAAAAGGATCAATAATTTTTGTACACACACACACACAAGTACATGAAACTTCTGGGTGGTTTCCTCTTTTCGTGGTTGTTTTTGATGAGTCATAGGCGGCAGTTTAATGGGCAAAAGTTTTGAGATGTGTCAACAAGACTGTGGTCTAGACACGTGCTGTGCATTAACACCCCCACAAACTCCAAATGCAAATATTTTAAAGAACCAACCCCCCTGCAGCAGTTTAGGCCGGGTAATAAATAAATTGAATATGAAAATTAAATTAGAGAGAGCCGAAAGTTATGCAATGTGTTTGAAGGTGTAAACAAATGTAATTAATCTATATTTTGTTACAATGTCCTAAAACCGAAGCCCCTAAGCCAGCAGTGGAAATTACACGAATGATAGCTAGTTACAGTGTTCCTTAGAATCCTCCATTTGGTATAAAAGGGACTTGCAAGTTGTGTTAAAGTGTGACAGCAAGAAAGTCTGATGATGAGAGGACCGGGAGGACCTTGGAACACTACTGTACAGACTAACCATTGCTATTTAATATGAAATGTTTGAAATCTTTGTTGATTCGTTTTGCTTATATTGAATTATAATCAAGCGTTGACCTTGAGCCGGCTAAACAAACACTTGGACTAAAATCAAAAATAAAATAAAAAATTAAAGAAATAGTACAGGGTGGTCCATCTAGTGTTTGGAATTTGAACTATTCATAATTTGCCTTTAAAAACGTCAAATGTCATTTTTTTGACTTTACGAAATGGGTCGCCATTCGCTGGGCAAATATTAATAAGATATTTCCAAAGTGGTAGTCCTCGACTCAAACTGTGAGGATACAAAAAATAAAAAAAAAAAAAAAAAATAAATTATTTTTTTTGTTCTGCGTCGCGGGTGGGGGGGGGGATAAACCAACCCGGGTACGTACTTTGAAAAACTTGCCGTGGTGGTCATTTGACCGAAATTGTTTTTCATAAATTAATGACATAACAATTTGTTTAAAAACAAAAATTCTTACATTTTGTCAAGAAATTTGAAAAGCAATGGACATTAAATCAATCAATTCATCAACCTGACTAGGGAATTGAGTTGAAAATTCTAGGGAATTTGAATAACCACATTGTTTTCCAACATTATGCTCCCCATGTGAATCCGTGACTTTGCGTTTGCTCATCTCTACAAGTTTCTTATTTCTAAATGGCTCTGTATTTAAATTCATCATTAATCGTGGTATTCCAATCCTACATCAGTAGTCAAAGCAACAAAAACTGATCCTTTAGCGCAATAAGCAAGAGTTTCTTCCACGATTGATCGGTTACCTTTAAAGCATATTTATGCTGAATTTCATCCAAAAGTCAATGATTCATATATATTCGGCCCTGTTCCGAGTTCCGAGTCGGTTTCCGTGTAAACGTTGTCTTTTCTTATTTCAAATTTACAAATCAAAATGGAAGGTGCGAAGAATGTCTGTGGTTACTAGATCGGGTCGTTTCTTTTTGACGAATTGATTCCACTTTACATTGTTCAGTCGGTTTCAATTGCTTAAGAAATTCTGATTTTCTTCAATCCGGATCTAGTAACCATAGATCTGATTGTCAACTTCCATGTAAAATTGTTCAATTGGTATTTCACTTGCAAACGTTTACACGAAAACCGACTCGGAATTCGGAATAGGGCCGATTGTTGTCTTTTGCATTTAAAAGAAAGCAAACGTTGAAATTGTTTCTTGATCCATTCGAAATTGTCACCTTATTTTTCGAGACAAAAATTGTAGGCCGGTAGGGCAAGAAGGCAGAGACTATTGTAAGAATTTAGCTTGAGCAAGTATGCCTTCACTTCAAGTTGGAAATATTATTATCTTTTTTTTTTTTTTTTTAATTTATGCAAATATGATCTCAATTTATTAAAAAAGTATAAGCTTGTTAAAATATATTATACAGTCTTAAATAAGCAACCTTTTTGTTGGTATATTACAGTTTTCCAAAAACCGGCAAAAAATCAATTTTTATTCTTTATTCACGGATAAAGTACCACTTATGAGGAACAAGTGTTCAGATTGGGCGTGTTCAGCAAAATAATTGATCCCTGGGCAAGTAGCATACAAAAATAAGCATCAAATAGTTTCTGCTGAACGAATTGCTAAATTTTTTTTAACAACGCCGCGGGGCGAGTGAATTCTGAAATGGCGGCGTAGAAACATTTGCGAACCGTGTTAACATGAATTCTGAATATAGAAAGTTTGAATTAGGTTTAATTATATTTTAGAATTTATTGTTATAATTTACGGAGAAGTCTTATCTTTGCAACGAATGCACAAGATGCACATGCTTTTATCGATAGCATGCCTATCGATACATCCAGTATCACTTCAAAGTAGGGTACTATTTTTTCGATACATGCTCCTCTATCATGATACTTGAAATTTGCTATTATGATACCGCATGACTCGAGTTCAGCAGAAGGATCAGTGCGAATTTATACTTGATCAGACAGCAAGTTGTTCTGCTCAACAAGGCCAATTTAAAACCTTGTTCAGAAGAGTTGTTTGGTATCTCAAAAGCTTCATATATGCCACAGAAAGTGTGCGAAAATTCTGATTTTTTAAAAGTTATATTCGAAAAAGTTAAAAAATACGCTTTTTCAACAAAACTTTTTTTAAGAAAAACTCCCGGAAAACAATTTTTCTATTAAAGCCATTGTAAAAAAAATTTCTTCAGCAGACTGTCATTTACAACTTTGCCGAAGACAGTTTGCGACTATCACCAAAACTGAATGAGCTGTTTACCCAAAACTAATGACACCTTTTCTGGTTGTCACACCTAATTTTGAAAACTTTGAGGGTCGAAAAAAAAAAAACTGCTACCAATCTACTAACGCCCAAACGCGCTAAACTTCTCTTCGGGTCTCTTTTTAATCTCTTTAACCCCTTAAAACAACTTTTTCTCTAAAACCCCTTTTCCCTTTTCCTTCCTTTTTCTCTTTTCAATTCCTCTTTAAATTTTTTATCCTTCTACTTAAAAACAAAATTTTCTCCCAAAACCCACTTTTCACCGCTAGTTCCTATGGCCTTTTTTTAACTTCTAAAACTCTTCTTTCTCTCTTTACTCTTTCTAACCCCACAAAGCTAGAATCTACTCAGCTCGTTCTGATAGTCTCTATCGTTTTTCGATTTTTTTTTCTTCTTCTCTTTATACCTTTCAATATATTTTTTTTTTTTTTACCCTCTTCCCTATATTTTTTCTGGTTATTGCTTTTGATTTGTAAGTTGAAGCCGTTTCTGCAAGTTTTGAAACCAATTTCGGTTACATTAATTAGACAGACTTTTCTCGTCTCCGTTCGCACTCAATGCCTTAAATAATCATTTAGGCGAAAATAGACAATGATCAACACTTGATTTCTGATTATTATTTTCCCCGAATATAAAATTGATTGCGACGACCTCAATTTAGAACAAGACGTCACAACTTGCCATAAAACTTGCTCTACGATTGGGTTATTGCGCTTCATGTACGACGGTTCGCTTATCTCTGGGGGCAGCCCTTTCAACTGGCAACTGGCCACCAAGATCAAGCGATTTAACACCGATTGATTATTTTATTTGGGGACATGTCAAATTGATTTCTATCAAACTTGGTGAAAAGCATACAAGAAAGCTTACAATTACGAAGTAGAAAACAAAAAAGTATTTCTCGATAAAACTAGTTTTTCGAACGATCGTTTTTATGGCAGCTATATGTTGATGTCCAGGAGTGCGCAGAATGAGCTTACGAACGCGTGGACACTAACACAAATGATGAAAATATATCTAAAGTAACAAAAATCACAAGAAATAGAAACAGAACCCCTATTTTTCGCACACGCTGACGACATGTACATATAGGAGACTTCAAAGAAGAAACAGAGAAGAGAGACACACATGAAGTAGTTAATAGGCCTGATCAATGACTGTGGTGATCACATATCGATGATAAAAAAAAACCTTAATAACCGTTTCCCCTAACGTAATCCATATCCCATAATCATAATATAACCTTAACCGGAAAAAACCGATCGGTCAAAACAGTTAACGTAATCGTAACAATTATTCGCATCTGCCATAATCTCTGGACATACAAAATGTTAAAATTAAATCACCAAATTAAGGCCGCTGCTTAATGCGCTATCTCTATTTATTATCTCATGCTAATTTTTGGCTAAATGGCTTTGTGAATTAGCAAAATATGCGATACAAGGTGGCTACTTGTCGTTTAGGATTCGAAGTCGACACTTGTTTGGTGTGGATAAAGATGCGGATGCATCATCAGCACGTATTTTTTTGTTATACGAAAAAAACCGCATACCACCAACGGCGATCGTTATCGCAAAATGCTTTTAAATTATTATTTTTTCCGAATTTGATGACGACCCAAATTGCCATAAGCCTCGCGCGAAAAGGTCGACTACTCGCTTAT
Source organism: Lordiphosa stackelbergi (assembly GCA_018904235.1). Taxonomy (NCBI): domain Eukaryota; kingdom Metazoa; phylum Arthropoda; class Insecta; order Diptera; family Drosophilidae; genus Lordiphosa; species Lordiphosa stackelbergi. Next base: position 76,906 of record JAEIFU010001026.1, read on the forward strand.
CGGTGGGGCAGCCCTTTCAACTGGCCACCAAGATCAGGCGATTAAACACATTGCTTGATAACTTTCCTTGTTTATACGTCAAGTCACTTGTTCACAGCAACAGTTTTGATTTACTGCGGACCCCGTTTAATAAAATTGAAAATTGTTGAAAATTTGACAATTTTAATTGGTCCTTCGAGTCAAATTATCATCCGCAACATCTGAAGTTATAATTTTTCAAACCTGAACATACACCGAATCCACGCTTTTCGGTACAAATAAAATACTGTTGAAAAAATTAATAAAGCATGTTCTCAACTCCACTTTCACTACAACTTTTCGAAAGTGGATTTGATTCATGGTCTCGTTCTTTTGTAAAGTAAGTAATTGTTGGTCGGTGGAAACTCTTACAGTTGCACTGTTTTCGGGCACGAAATAGAGAAGCATTGAGGCTGTTAGTCTTCTGTCTGTCGTCCCATCAGATGAATGGACTAACGAGAAGGACTGGGGATGACAATTCAAAACATGGAGGACAATGCATAACCCTCGTAGGAGGAGATCAGCAATCAGGATCCTGCAGCACCTCCGAAACGGGTGCATTTATCTCGCTTGGGAGAGTTTCAATGAGAAGACTGTTAATCACCTCTTGGTGTTGTCAAGGAATAGGTTAAATGAGGTTTTAGAACTTCTAGGCTAGAAGAGCTTCACAATGGAGGCAGCGGTGGACATCTAGGATGATTAAGAAGATTAAAAAAAGCGATCTATTGGGTCGGCTGCCAGGTGTGCAGATTGAATCCAACGTTGTGAAAGGGAGCTTTAGGAGCTTCTCAGATCATTTTTCTTCTCTAAGGAGGTTTAAATCAAAATTGGGCCAGAAGAGCCATGAATTAGCTTCGACCTGAACGCATCGAACAATAGCCAGCGACTGAAGAGCTGTTTACTCTCTTGGCCCAAGCCTGGACGTGCGTTCGGCTTATGTAGGTGTGAATAGCGTAATGTGTTCGACCCCCAACGGCCAAGCGTGGCCCTTTCTGGTTTAAATGGCAGCACACTAATTTGGCCATCAGCTAAGAGGAAAGTGGAAAGACGTTTAATAAAATTGCAGATTTAGTCTGATGGAATTTGGGTTAAACCTCTTTCAATACTAAAAACATGAAAAAAATGGGCCTACTCTACTTTTTAAAGTGTCAATCAACTAACGCCTCATTGCAAAGGGCGTTCATCTGATGATGATGATGATACCATCATTGTGCATGACTAACCTCCTCCCAGTCGCTTCCCCACATGCTCCACAGCCTCCACAGACAACAACAAGCTTAACAAGACTTAAATGTCATCGCAAATCGCAGTTACTGTCGCAGCGCACAGCTCGTTTTGTTTAGTCGGCAATTTTTGTTGGTTATTTTATTTTGTTCCGTTTTGCTACAACTTGCAGACAGCCGGGCTCAAGCTCAATAACTGCATAACAGCAGCGAGCAGCAGCAGCAGCCTACATACTCGCACCGAGAATATTAATGTTGGAAAAACTAATACAAACGTCTTTTGGACGGCACGCAAACAGCGCCGGCCATTAACCTTTGTGTCAGGCTTTGGTGGCAAGTTGAAGTGGAAGTGGTGCTGGTACTACGCCCTCGTCTGGAAATGGCATTGTGGCATTGGCTGTATATGCCCTAGGCCCAAGAAATTCAAATTGTGCCACCAATAATAAAAAAAAAGAGATGTGCAGGAAGTGTGTATACCTGGTGTAGGGCATAAATACACACTTGCATACGCACACACACACAGACGAATGTACATATTTACATATTTATGCTTTTGTTACGGTGATGGTCATTGGGGTAAAATTGAATGAATGAATGGTACAGTGGAACACAGCTAAAAGTGCTGCAGGGAGACAAACTAATGGAATTAGTTTATTGAAATACATCAAACTGTTTTCAGACACCAGAAAATTTCTACCGAAATAGCCAAATTAATTCAAAACAATATACGAAAATCGTTGTATTCAGTTATCAAAAATAATATATTTAGACTCTTGGGTAAAATGGTCGATTCAATAAAAATTTTATCAAAAATGGTCGAGAAGTTCGCCAATTTGGTAAATTTATTCAAATTCTTATCAAAATTTCCTAAAAATTTGTCAAATTATTTGCCTGTGAGCTTAGCTTAACAAATAAAATAAAATAGTTCAAACAAATTATAATATTTTAATTAATAATAAAATAAAGTTTTTACACAGAAAAAAATCAAAAAGTACTACCTTAATTTTTTTTAAATGTTTTTGACCAATCAGCCTTTGCTTTTATTTTTTGCAATTTTAGTTATTTGTTTAAATTTCTAAGACGATATTTTATAAAATGGAGTTTGGGCATATATTGTTGCCATAGAACTTGTTAACTAAAGATTCACGCTTTTTTATTTTGGCCACGAGTTCCGTTGATGGCTTCTACAGCCCACCTGCTGATACCATAGCAACATACCTAATCCATGGTATAGTTAACAAGGTAGAGTCGTCATGAATTCACCATGCGAGAGCAGTAACAGTTGATAGGAACATGTGAGAGCACGTTGACATCCCCTTGCTACTGAGTGTTTCTCACCATGATTACGAACTTTTTTCCAAAAATAAAAAGGCGGGACTTGGCTGACATGTGGTTTCAACCAGGGACCGTAATCATTATAAGCTTTAAAATAAAACTTACTCCATAATGATTATTTTTGGTTTTATATCAATTGCTCACACCATAATGATGATTTTTAAGTCATACTTTTAAAACTCAACAATAATGATTTTGTGTGATAAAAAAATAAAACTCAAAAATAATGATTATTGTTTAGTTTATTTTTTTGCATATTTTTGTTATTGTTGATTACGGCTTTTCCATAGGAATTTTGGAAAGATTGAAGTATATTCTTAATAATTGAAGCAAGACGAACATTTCAAACACAATTTTAAGTTAAAATAGTTTTTTTAATTGTTTTATAATAAATATTTTTAATTAGAGATTAAAAAAGTAACTCTTAATCATCTATTTTTACTATCATAATCGGTTAAAAGATGCCGTTTTCAATTCTGGACTCAAATGGCCTTAAAACATTAACTTTACTGATTTTTATTGGCCCGGCTGTGAATTCAAGGAACATTATGAGTTCGGTGGAGGATAAATATCAGCTCAAGTCGAAAATCGTACAAGGTAAACGCGGAGTCCTATGCATAAATGGTACAACAATCTCGGTGTCATGTTGACCTTAGGTAGCAGAGCTTCACAAACTACTATCAAATAATTAATAAAAAAAACTACTTTAACTTAATTTTGTTTTTTTAATCGACTAGTTTCATCAATTATTAATGTAGTACTATCTATCTTAATTACATACGATAAGCCACGCCGCAATGTTGAATTTAATTTTTTTGTAAACAAAATAAAAATATACAATTGTCCATATATTAGTATTTTAGTGCTTTGTTCACATTGATAAATATTGTAGTTGTTGAAAAATATTACTTTAATAAATCGAACCAATCAGTACAAATGAGAAATATTACAAAAACGAGCAAGAACAGGTAGGCCCAGCTTAGTTCAAGTTTATTTTATACCCTTGCAAAAGTTTTAATACATCAGATTTGTAACGCCAGCATAAAAACCAACAATTTTATACCCTTGGAGAGGGTATATTAAAATTGTCCGGATGTTTGTAACGCACAGAAGGAAACATCTCCGACCACATAAAGTATATATATTCTTGATCAGCATGACGAGCTGAGTTGATATAGCCATGTCCGTCTGTCCGTCTGTCCGTCCGTCTGTCCCGTCTGTTTCTATGCTATCTCCTCCGTCAGTTTTAAAGCTATCTCAACCAAACTTTGCACGAAGTCTTTTGGTATAAATACGCTGCACATTTGTCGGAACCGGCCGGATCGGATGACTATAGCATATAGCTGCCATAGGAACGATCGGTTGAAAAAGTAGTTTTAGTGAGAAAAACTTTTTTTGTTTTCAATGCTATCGCTCCCAACCCCCGTATTTATAAGTTTTCTATGCTTTCACATAATTTCAGCAAGTTTTATGCAAATCGGGCAACTATATAGTATAGCTGCCATACAAAAGATAGGTCTGAAAAAAAGTCTCAGTGAAAAACTTTTTTGTTTTTCAATGCTATCGCTCCCAACCCTCGTATTTATGAGTTCTTTATGCTTTCACATAATTTCAGCAAGTTTTATGCAAGTCGGGCAACTATATAGTATAGCTGCCATACAAAATTTAGGTCTGTAAAAAAGTATTAGTATGAAAAACTTTTTTGTTTTTAATGCTATCGCTCCCAAACTCGTTACTGATCAATATGATATGCTAACACATAATTCTGTCAAGTCTGATTCAAATCGGATGACTTTAGCATATAGCTGCCATAGGAATGATCGGATGAAAAAATAGTTTTAGTGAGAAAAACTTTTGTGTTTTCAATGGTAGCGTGTTTTACGTTTCAATTAAAATTATTATCTGCCTAAACACACTTTTAGAGAGTTTGATCAATTTGGGATGAATATATCGTAGCAGAAATATATCATGCTCCAAGGGTATATAAACTTCGGTCGAGCCGAAGTTAGCTTTCCTCTATTTTTCTAAATAAAACCCACTTTTCGACCGCTAGTTCCTATGATTGCTATAAGATATAGTCATCCGATTTTGACAAAAACTTCAAATCTGTATAAAAGCGTTTAATATTAATAATCGGTGATGGACACGTTAACATTAAAAACAAAAAATTTTTTCTCATTAAAACCCACTTTTCGACTGATACTGATATAGTCATCCGATTTTGACAAGAACTTCTAATCTATGTGAAAGCGTATAGTATTAATAATTTCTGATGGGAGCCATTAACATTAAAAACAAAAAAGTTTTTCTCACAAAGACCCACTTCTCAACCGATAGTTCCTATGGCAGCTATAAGATATAGTCATCCGATGTCGGTTCCGACATATTAGCAGTGTGCAGTAAAAAGAAAACTCTGTGCAAAATTTCAGCTCGATAGCTTTAAAACTGAGAGACTAGTTTGCGTAGAAACAGACAGACGGACAGACGGACAGACAAACGGACGGACAAAGCTCAATCGACTCAGCTCGTCACCCTGATCAAGAATATATATAGTTTATAGGGTCGGAAATGAATATTTCTATGCGTTGCAAACTTCTGGGCAAAATTATAATACCCTTTGCAAGGGTGTAAAATCATAGATTTATCAAAAACGAATAATTCTATAAAAATTTTTCTTCTACGGCTATTCCAAGTGCGTGATTTTTTGTACTAAATATTCACAAAATAATCATTATTAACGTTCTCTGGTTTCAACAAGACGAGTTCGGTGAACCCAGTTTATTTCTCGTTTGGTGAGGGGACAAGTGATCGCGCTGATTGTACGATATAAGACTTTTAGATTATTTTTTGTGGGGCTAAGTTTCAGACGTATACAAAACGACACGTCCGCAACAGTTGATGCATTGGAAGCCAATATTGAAGAATTTATTCGTAACATACCGGCCAATAATATGTTGGAGTGAGTATGCCAAAATTAGTACAACATTTATATGAAACCATCTTTAAACATTAAAATATATAGAACATTCTGGACTTAAATAAATTTCATACATTTTTTCTAAATTTATGTATATTCATATAAGGGTTTTATTGACCTGCATTGATTTTAGTCCAAGTTTTTTGTATTTTACAGCGCGGGCTCAAGGTCAATGGTTGATAACAATTTAATGCGATCAACACGATTCTAACAGAGATAGCTCACAACATTGTGTCGGAATAGCATTTGGTATGTCTGGACAATATTGTTTCCGGAAATTCGTCCCCGAATCCCTCACATCAGCAGACTTCTATGCTTATTCACACTCCAAGCATGGTATTCTTTTCTATTTAACTGACAGTCCACGTAAAGACTTGAGAATTTCACATTTGTAAATTCAAGCCCCGACTATTTCTGTTGCGCATTGGTACCTAATAGTACCATGTTATATGAAGGAGTGTCCAAAAGTTATGTTGTTTAGCTAAAACGCGTTTTATATCTTTGCTGTGCCAGACTCTGAACTTCGTTCAGTGATAGTTTACGGCATGACGAGAAGTACACAAGGTATTTCGGTTTGTTTGTTTTTATTAGGGAAACCGCTTTAGGTTTTTATTCACAAACATTCATGGCGTGCCGTCCATTGTTACCCATATAAGGGTTTTAGTGACCTGCATTGATTTTAGTCAAAGTTTTTGTGCTTTTTACAGCGCGGGCTCAAGGTCAATGGTTGATAACAATTTAATGCGATCAACACAATTCAACAGAGATAGCTCACAACATTACATCGGAATAGCATTTGGTATGTCTGGACAATATTGTTTCGAAATTCGTCCCCGAACCCTCATCAGCAGACTTCTATGTATTTCACTCAACCATGAGTATTCTTTTCTATTTAAATGACGAGTATAACATGGTATACTTTCAGGCTGACCAATTCTTAACAGAAATAGTCAGGGCTTGAATTTCTGATAGCATATGAAATTCTCAAGTCTTTATTTGGCGACTCGTCATTTAAATAGAAAAGAATCACCATGGTTGGATATAACCATGTTATATAACATGGTATACTTTTCAGACTGACCCAATTCTTAACAGAAATAGTCGGGGCTTGAATTTACAAATGTGAAATTCTCAAGAGTCTTTATTTGGCGACTCGTCATTTAAATAGAAAAGAATACCATGGTTGGATATAACCATGTTATATAACAGTATACTTTCAGGCTGACCAATTCTTAACAGAAATAGTCGGGGCTTGAATTTACAAATGTGAAATTCTCAAGTCTTTATTTGGCGTACTCGTCATTTAAATAGAAGAATACGGTTGGATATAACCATGTTTATAACATGGTATACTTTCAGGCTGACCAATTCTTAACAGAAATAGTCGGGGCTTGAATTTACAAATGTGAAATTCTCAAGTCTTTATTTGGCGACTCGTCATTTAAAAATGAAATACCATGGTTGGAGTGTGAATAAGCATAGAAGTCTGCTGATGAGTTTAAGGTTGAATTTCAGAAACAATATTGTCCAGACATACCAAATGCTATTAATTATGTGTTGTGACTATTTTATGTATATTTTTTTTATCAAATCAAAGCTGCTAGAAAGTCACCCATATATCCACATAGGAGGAAGAATAAGATGGTATTGGTATGTCCAGAATTCTATGCAGATTTATTGTTTTTATATAAGCCATTGGAGAACTTTAAAGCGTTTTCTCAAAATGAATTATTTAGAGTTATGCCAATATTGAAGACCAAATATGATCCAAAACCAGTTTAAAATCATAACATTTTTGCTTAAGTAGATATTTTTTATGGTACCCGAAAGTGTTTTTGGTAAATTTATGAAATTTGTTTTACATTTAGCGTCATAATCTACACAAATGCGAAATAAACAGAGCTTCTCCGTCATGTATGTGGGGTATGTATGTATGTATGTAACTAGATTAACTATGCACATAAACCTAAATAGTATAATTAAGGCTGAGGCAGCCATAAAGTGCAGCACGCCTAGCGTAGTCTGTTGTGGGGGAATTTGTATTTGTAGGTCGCTGCAGTTTTAATTTGTTTCTTTTTTTGTTGGCACTTGCCGCTGTATCCAATCCAATTAATTAGTTTTGGTGTTGGTGCAAAGACAACCTGTTAACTGGAGCCTGCACTTGAAATCAATGGCCATCTGTCGTCCCCCATTGGCATTCGATGTGCCGGTACGTCAAAGTACAACGACTTGGCGGCTGTTGGAATTGTTAAATCGATAAAGTGGCAGACAGCATAACTGAAAAAGGCCACAACAAGTTCCATAAGCATTAAAACCCAACCCAGCCCATCCAAAGATGTACCGATTGATGTCTATATATGTTGGTATGTATGTATATTAGAAATGCAGTAATGCAATTAAAACCCACACATACACACACACACACAATGTACTTTCTAAAATGTTTGAGAAACTTTAATTTGTATCGTGTAGTTTTTTGGTACATATGCATGAAAATGTGAAAATAGAACAGCAAATGAAAATGAATAAATATAC